>CAUYON010025069.1:0-33421 GCA_963573935.1 Arctocebus calabarensis | reverse complement strand
AGAAAATATCATGAATGGTATGTCAATCAGGTTGATAAAAATATCTCAGATTGCATGTGAAGCCCCCACACTGTACCCCCTGATTGAACTAATGTACACAGCTATGATTCAATTAAAAAAAAAAAAAACTTCACTTATGTTTAATTCTGCCAAGAAATTCTAATGTGTAGTCAGGGCTGAGACATTCTGCTTCTTAGTCTCATTTTACAATTCACTTCTTGGTTGCTTCATTCGTACCTATCCAGCAAGACCCAGCTCGGTGTTCTTTCTCCCTGTGAAGTCTTTCCTGGACCTAGCTAACCTTCTACACTGGCTCAGGGCCTGTATTGGATTTTTACTGGCTGTATCACACATTCCACAAACTTAACACCATTTTCAACTGGTGTGCTGTGAGAGGATCTTAGGTGTGCTGTGAAAATTTCTAAAGATTATTAATTAAATTATTTTCAAAAGAAGTTCAAAAGTACAGTAAGTATATTCTTTTTTATCTTTTTTTTTTTTTTTTGATCAACATAATTTAAGTGTACCACGGAAGTTTAACTACAGGTTCAAGTGTGCTGTGAGATAAAAAGGTTGAAGAACACTGGCTTAAAACAATACCATTTAATAATTCACAGTTCTGTGGTCAGAAGTCCAAACACATTAAGATTGGTCCTCTGCTCAGGGTCTCACAAGGCTAAACACAAGAGGCCACCAGCTATGTCTTCATCTGTTGAGATCCATTTCAAAGCACTCAGAGTGTTGGCAGAATTCATTTCCTTGTATTTTTTGGACCATTGTCCACATTGCCTTGTTAGCTGGCAGGCAGAAACCGCTGTCAGTTTCTGGAGGCTGCTATAAGGTCCTTGCCATGTGGTCTCCTCCATAGCCCCTGTCATAGTTCCAACATCTCTGACTTCAGGATGGCGCAGTTCCTAAGGGCTCATCTGATTAGGTCCAGCCTATCTGGATACCCTCTGACTGTTCACTTGGAAGTCAACTATGAGTAATCTATTCATGAATATGCTACCCCATTGTATTTATCTATTCTTCCTACACTCTAAAGGAAGAGCTTATACATCAGAAGGTGGGAATCTTGGAAACCAGCTCAGAATTCTGCGAATTCCCATCCTATGGTTCCCAAAGACCCTTCGTCCACCACAGCACCTACCACAACATGTTCTTATTTCCCTCATAACCTCTCCCCACACTTTGAATCCTCAGAGGGCAGAGACTATGTCATTCTCATATTGCTCTTCCCTACACATAACTCAAAGCTGGAATAAGGCAGCTGGTCACCAAGGGTTTACCAAGTATTCATGCCATGCACATGCAAAAATTAGACCCTTTGCATATTAGAAAATAGATCAAGGCAAAATTTGGGTAAAAACTTGATCTAGTGTCTTAGGAAAGATTCAACTAAGTCAATAATTTCAAATGTTAAGAAAGGGTGACTTCAAAAGAAGGCTAATAAACATAGCAGTATTTTTTACTTTGAAGATTTTTAATTAATTTCATTTTTTATAAAATCACTGTTGTTTCAAGTCATGTCTGACTTTCTTCATACTTACTGCCTTTGAACCCAGAGAGTTCTTTTTCATTTTCAATCCTTTTTTGAATATGATACATATTGGCCAACATACCAAACATATGATTATATAATGTCCATGAAAATTAATGGTATGTAATTGCCCTTTATATTACAATCATAAGGTTCAATGTGTAAATGTATTTCTTCTGCCTTAAAGGTGCGTGGCACAGGGAAGAACAGAGACTTTAGCTCATATTCTGCAATTCCAGCACTCCTTAACCCCTAGCTTTGTACAAGTCCCTTAATCTCCACTGTCCTCAGTCTTTTTCATTCCTAAAAAGGAAATGGCAATATTTCTTCCAATGTATATGAAACAAGTTAAGTTAAATTATAAGAAGGAGCTAACACTGAATAAACAGGGATAATTTGATAAAATTCCAACCCATCCCTACCTCCACTCCACCCAACTTTGAAAGATCGGCTAGAGAGAAAGGAAGGATAAATTATACTATATATTAGGCTTATAGGAACTACTTGGAAGAAGAGCTAACTACCTGAAAGTTTAGTCTAATCTAAGGTAAAGACAAAATTACATATTCAAAGCTTATTCAAAGGTATGTTGTTGACAAGATCTGAAAGCAGGAAAATGAGAAAAGGACAATTAAACTACTATATAAATTTAAATAAGAGAAATTCTTCTCAATGATATAGTAGTTAGGAAAATCTTCCTTTTCTGTAATATAGTACCACCCCAGCACTGCACAATACAAATATAATACAAACCATATGTGTAAACTTAAATTTTTCAGAAGAGCTGAATTTAAAAAGTAAAAAGAACTATGTTAAATTAATTTTAAGGTATTTCACTTAATCTAATACATCCAAAATATTATTTCAATATGTAACCAAAATAAAATTATTACTAAAATATTTTACCTTTTTGTGCTGTGTTCAAAATTTTTGATTGTTTGTTTGTTTGTTTGTTTTTATTAAATCATAGCTGTGTATATTAATGCAATTATGGGGACAATGTGCTGTTTTTATATACAATTTGAAATACTTTCATCAAACTGGTTAACATAGCCTTCACCACATTTTCTTAGTTATTGTGTTGAGACATTTTAATTCTACACTTAGTAGATTTAACACGTACCCTTGCAAAATGCACCATTGGTGTGGTCCTATCATTTACCCTCCCTCCTCTCCCTTCCCCCTCCTCTTTCCCCTTCATCTTGGGCTATAGTTGGGTTATAGCTTTCATACGGAAATGTGGGTGTTTATAAATTGGTTTCATAGTAGGTCTGAGTACATTAGATACATTTTCTTCCATTCTTGAGATACTTAGCTAAGAAGAATATGTTCCAGCTCCATCCATGTAAACATGAAAGAGGTAAAGTCTCCATCTTTCTTTAAGGCTGCATAATATTCCATGGTGTACATATACCACAATTTATTATTCCATTCGTGGATCAATGGGCACTTGGGCTTTTTACATGACTTAGCATTTATGAATTGGGCTGCAATAAACATTCTGGTACAAATATCTTTGTTATAATGTGATTTTGGGCCTTCTGGATATATACCTACTAGAGGAATTGTAAGATCAAATGGCAGGTCTATTTTTAGATCCCTAAGTGTTCTCCAAACATCCTTCCAAAAGGAACATATTAGTTTGCATTCCCACTAGCAATGTAGAAGTGTTCCCTTTTCTTTTCTCCACAACCACATCAACATCTCTGGTTTTGGGATTTTGTGATGTGGGCTAATCTTACTGTGTTTAGATGATATCTCCATGTAGTTTTGATTTGCATTTCTCTGATGATTAAGGACGATGAGCATTTTTTCATGTGTCTGTAGGCCATCCACCTGTCTTCTTCAGAGAAGTTTCTTTTCAAGTCCTTTTCCCACCCTGAGATGGGATCACTTGTTCTTTTTTTGCTAATACATTTGAGTTCTCTGTGGATTCTCGTTATTAAACCTTTGTCAGAGACATAACCTTCAAATATCTTCTCCCATTCTGAGGGCTGTCTGCTTGCTTTACTTACTGGGCTCTTGGCTGTGCAGAAGCTTTTTAGTTTGATCAGGTCCTAGTAATGTATTTTTGGTGTTGCTTCAATTGCCTGGGGGGGTCCTCCTCATAAAATATTCGCCCAGGCTGATCTCTTCAAGTGTTTTCCCTGCACTTTCTTTTGGTATGTTTATAGTTTCATGTCTGAAGTTTAAATCTTTAATCCAGTGAGAGTCTATCTTAGTTAACGGTGAAAGGTTTGGGTCCAGTTTCAGTCTTCTACAAGTTGCTGGCCAGTTCAGCCAGCACCATTTGTTAAATAGGGAATATTTTTCCCCATTGAATGTTTTTAACTGGCTTGCCAAAGATCAAATAACGGTAAGTAGCTGGGTTCATCTCTTGGTTCTCCCATCATTTTCTCAATGTTTGATTTTTACTAGGTTGTAGCAAATAACAGCAAATACTCAAGGATAATACCTATTGTGTATCAAGAGTACTTTCTAGATGTTAGAGGTATTAACTCATATAACTTTGTCAGAACATTACCAGGTGGGCTATTTGATCATCCTCACTGTATAGAAAAAAAAAGACAGAGATGCACAGAGAAGTCATGCAACTTGTCCAAGGTCACAAAGCTGGAAAGTTGCAGAACTGGGATCGAGCCCAGACAGTCTGGCTCTAGAGTCTGTTCACTGCTCTTCATTTTGCTTCTCTCAAACAGTAGTAGCCAAAGATATAGAATCCTTACCATGCGTGGACGTAGACGGTCTTGTCTTTTACCTAAGGGCTAAACAAAATTATTTGTGAAATATATTTTTTCTACTTTGTAGATTTTTCCTTGAAATATTTTTAACTTTGTCCTATAAGCTTCCCATATTGTACTTAAACTTTTCTCTCTTTTTAGTACTGAGAACTGTTTACATACATTAATTCTTGAAAATTTCATAACCTTGCAGATATCAATTATTCAAAAACCAATCAACATGTGTGTGGCTTCCCAGCTCGGTTTGCCTGTACTTTTTTGCTGTACATTTCACATGACCCCCTCACCAGTCTGTACACAGTGAAGGGCAGTGGGGTGAAAACAACATGCAGACTGACTTACTTCTTGACAATGGCTCTGACAAAAGGAGACCTTTGCCTGTGTTTGCCTACCATTGACATTTTTTCCATTTTATTTTCAAATGAAATTTAAGCTCCTTGAATTCCTATGATGTTTTATATTTAAGTACCATTTTTGAGTCTCGTTTCTAACAGGCTTTTGAAGTTTATTAGTTTGTTCATTCATGCTAAACCATACTGTTTATTATCATAGATGATCAATAATTGGCTTTATTCTTTTTCTTTCTTTCTTTCTTTCTTTCTTTCTTTCTTTCTTTCTTTCTTTCTTTCTTTCTTTCTTTCTTTCTTTCCTTCTTTCTTTCTCTCCTTCCCTCCCTCCCTCCCTCCCTCCCTCCCTCCCTCCCTCCCTCCCTTCCTTCCTTCCTTCCTTCCTTCCTTCCTTCCTTTCTTTCTTTTTCTTCTCCACACACAGAGAATGAAAGTAAATAGTCACAATCAGTTTGTTCTGCTTCCAGGCTACCTTCTCATTTTAAACGAGAAAGGAATAGATGAGTGGTGGCTGATGGAGCACCTGTCTAAAGTATTTTTGAAAAGGATTTTCTGGAAAAATCTGGACTCTGTGGTTTTGGTGCTCTGCTAGCAGAGGTGGATGTTCATTAGCAGGCAGAGACATACGTTTTGGAGTTAAGCTCTGTAACTGCCACACAGTTGCTATCTCTGCTGTCGTGTGTCAAGTACTAACTACTTCTCCTCAAATTCCTGCGAGCCCCAGGGTGGAGAACCTTGCATACAGGCGGCACCGTCTGTTTCAACATTACCATTTTCCTGAATCTCCTGAGTTTTCAAGAATAAATAATTGAAACTACATAAAACTATATAGAAGTAGGATGAGATTTCCTAAAATATAGCTTAAAATGAATGGAATTGGGGTTCCATTAAGTACAAAGAGTTCAAATAATATTTACCAACTTAAAATATTATTGGATACTGAAGAAAGTCATTGAGAGATTGTTTAAACTTTCTTTTTCTTTTCTTTTTTTTTTTTTTTTGAGACACAGCCTCAAGCTGTCACCCTGGATAGAGTGCTGTGGCATCACAGCTCACAGCAACCTCCAATTTTTGGGCTCAAGCAAGTCTCCTGCCTCCGCCTCCCAAGTAGCTGGGACTACAGGCACCCTCCACAATGCCCGGCTATTTTTTGGTTGCAGCTGTCATTGTTGTTTGGCGGGCCAGGCTGGATTCGAACTTGCCAGCTCAGGTGTACATGAGCCGCTTGAGCCACAGGTGCCGAGCCTAAACTTTCTTTTTTGAAATAACAATAGCTGCTTGAGTTCTTTTTAATTTGTTAAGCCCTCTGGTAGGTGGCTTTAAGCATTTAATTTACTTAACCTTCATCCAAACCCAGGAGGTAGGTATTTTTGACTCCCATTTTGCAGAAAGAGAAAACCGAGGCCAGCGAGTGAAGCATCTTTCGTCTGGTGTGTGAAAGGCAGGCAGGATGTCAACCGATGGCTCCTGAAACAGGTGTCAGAGGAATCTCCCAGGTAGGCCTCAATGGATGGTTGCATTCCAGACAGGAAATGCACTAGACGGGTGCCTTGTGAATGTCACCGTTAGCCCCCAAATGAGCTTTAACCCATTTTATAGTATCCTCATTCAAAAGAGTAAGAGCCAACAAAATAGGAACTGTTGAGCAGCGTGTTTGGAGTCATTGGAGGAGAAGTGGGGAACCTGCGGCCTTGAGGCCACATGTGACCCTTGAGATCCCCAAATGCAGCCCCATCACTGAATCCAAACTTCACAGAATAAATCCCTTTCTTAAAAGGACATGTTCACTAAAATTTGGATTCAGTCAAAAGGTCACAGTCATGGAGCCGGAGGTGTACACTGGCCCCAAGGTTGCAGTCTCCTCACCCATCCGCCTCCCGGGATTGTGTTCAGATGGAGAAACCCGTCCCTCTCATTCCTTTTCTCTCTCTTTCTAGTCAGGCCCTGCTAGTTTCAAGCCTATCAGTTATTCTTCTCTGCATTACCTGTCAATTATTTGTTGTTTTGCTCAGGGGGGCGTGATATTTAAAGGTAAATTCAAGTCAATCTGTGAGGTTTTGCTTGAGATTTGGGGGTTCTTTCCTTAATTTTCTCTTTAATTTTTATTTTGGAGACTAGTTTTGTAATGGGTGGATTTGCTTTTGCAAAGGACCTTTTAGAAAGATTGGAAAGCTTGGTAATTATCAAGAGTTCATGAAATCAGACCTCTGCCAGGAACTAAACTGAATGAAATATCAGTTCAGAGACGGGGTGTTATGCTGAGCTTTGCCTAGTTCAAGTGTTCAAAAACATATAGCTCAAAAGAAGAAAAAAGAAAACAAAACAAATAAACCATAACCACAGCTTGAGCTTCAAATTGATTCATCAAGTATATGAAAACGAGGGTCGGGGTGGGGTGCAGAGGCTCATGCATGTAATCTTAGCACTCTGGGAGATCGAGGCGGGAGGATCCCGTGAGCTCAGAAGATTCAAGACCAGTCTGAGTAAGAGCAAGACCCTGTCTATACTAAAAATAGAAAAACTAGCCTGGTGTCAGAGTGCCGTCCGTTAATCCCAGACACTTGGAAGGCTGAGGCAGGGAGATTGCTGGAGCCCTGGAGTGCAACATTGCTATGAACTACTCTGATGACACTGCTCCAGGGTGTCAGAGCAAGACCGTCTCAGAAATAAAAGAAAAAGGGCAGTGCCCGTGGCTCAAGGAGTAGGACACTGGCCCCATCCATATACCGGAGGTGGTGTGTTCAAACCTGGCCTGGGCCAAAAACTGAAAGGCGCCAGCCACATACACCTGAGCTGGTGAGTTCTAATCCAGCCCGGGCCCGCCAAACAATAATGATGGCTGCAACCGAAAAATAGCCAGGCATTCTGGCAGGCGCCTATAATCCCAGCTACCTGGGAGGCGGAGGCAGGAGACTCGCTTGAGCCCAGGAGGTTGCTGTCAGCTGTGATACCACGGCACTCTACCCAGGGTGATAGCTTGAGGCTCTGTCTCAAAAAATAAATACATAAATAAAATAATTTAATAAGAAAGAAAAGAAAAGAAACCATTATGTTTAATTTGATTCACTCCAGCTTTCAAGATTGAAGTTAAGTTAAAGTTAGCTAGGTGAGTGGAAAAGAAAAGTACTTTTAGAACTCAGAGATTCAGAATATTAAATGGGAAAAACTATGTGCCTTGGAGAGGCACCTGAAACAGATGATTGAACGTCGTGTTACATAGATGGTTACTGATAACACGTTTTAGTGAGAAAAGGAATGTGTTACTAAATAGACTCTGTATTTATGATTAGATAATAATCTCTCTAGTTATAAGAGCAATCATGAGATTTTATTCCTTTTAGCAAATCCCTGCTAAGGCTGTAGAGATGTTTGTGGCAAGATTGTTCTATGTTTACCAAAATCTATTTTTTATATCTCCAGGGCAGACAATCTACATTTCCCAGCCTGTGCTATACTTAGTTGTAACTGCGTAATGAGTTCTGGGTACTGGAATGTGGGAAGAAGTGGTTGTCTGATTTCTGAGACCAGTTCCACCCCACCCCTCCTACTTACCCCCAAACTCCAAAGACTCCTACAGTTTTCTTCATATTCTCTCTGATGTCCATCCTTTTACTCTATGATCTTAGAGAGGAGTCTAAGACTTCAGTTAATTTTACAGGCACAAGATAGAATGACTACGTTGGACATTGAGAGAAATAAACTTTTATTGCGGTAAGCCATGAGCTCTTGGGATCTGTTGTAGCAGCTAGCATTACTTACTCTAATAAAGAAACAGACTTTGAAATCAAAGTAAAAGATAGGTTTGATTGTTTGTTTGTTTTTTTTGAGACAGAGTGTCACTTTGTTGCCCTAGGTTCGAGGGCCATGGCATCAGCTTCCTGGGCTTAAGCTATCCTCTTGCCTCAGCTTCCCAAGAACCTGGATTTACAGGTGCCTGTCACTATGTCCAGCTTATTTTTCTATTTTTGGTAGAGACAGGAGTCTCACTCATGCTCAGGACAGTCTTGAACTCTTGAGCTCAAGGGATCTTCCTGTCTCAACCCTCTAGTGTGCTGGAATTACAGGTGTGAGCCACTGCACCAGACTTGAGGATAGTGTTATTATTAGCAGCCTTAAAAAAATAAAACTGTTGGGCAGCGCCTGTGTCTCAAAGGAGTAGGGCGCCAGCCCCATATGCCGGAGGTGGCGGGTTCAAACCCTGCCCTGGCCAAAAATTGCAAAATAAATAAATAAATAAGTAAATAAAACTGTTTACTTCTGCAAGTGCAACTGGATTTGAATTAAGATCTTAAAATCTGTATTTTTTTACTGCTGTAGCATACAAGGCCAAAGGAAGCAGTTGACATCCAGTCAGTTGGTCCACGTGCAATTTGCTATCATGTTCAACAACTAGTTTGTCTGATATTTAAATTGACAGGTATTTAAATTCAGGAGGATTTTTGTTTTGGTGACACACACAAAATTTTAATTTCAATATCCCCAGTCTATAACCTTAGCACTTTGGGAGACTGAGGAGTAAGAATAACTTGAGCCTCGAAGTTTGAGACCAGCCTGAGCAACATGGTGAGACCATGCCTTTACAAAAAATAAGAAAAACATTAGCCAGGCTTGGCCCCAAGTACTGAGGAGGCTGAGGCAGGAGGACTGCTAGAGCCCAGGACTTGGAGACTGCAGTGAGCTGTGATCATGCCGCTGCTCTCTTGCTTGGGTGACAGAAGGAGACCCTGTCTCTAACTCCCCTCACACAAAAAATGGCAAACAAAATTTTAAGTCTTACTTCTTACTTACATTAGAAGCATGAGAAATGTATTTTTTCATCTATTTTCAGCCATCATAAAATGAACAGGATTTCTTATCTTTTTAAACTTTTAGTCTACATGAAGCAGTTGAATTTGAAGTTAAAGGAGCAATATTTAATTAATGTTCATAGTATCTTGATACTTAAACACCAATTTAGTTTATTTATGTACTTAATCTTTGCTTGCTTTTATTATTATTATTTTTTTTAGACAGAGCCTCAAGCTGTCACCATGGATAGAGTGCTGTGGCATCACAGCTCACAGCAACCTTCATTTCCTGGGCTCAAGCGAGTCTCCTGCCTCCACCTCCCAAGTAGGTGGGACAATAGGCACCCACCACAAACAACGCCTGGCCATTTTTTGGTTTCAGCCATTATTGTTGTTTGGCAGGCCTGGGCTGGATTCGAACCCACCAGCTCACGTGTACGTGGCTGACGCCTTAGTCGCTTAAACCACAAGTGCCGAGCTAATCTTTTCTTTCTTAGAGAAATATTCAAATGCATCTAGAATCTTTTGGGGAAAAATGATAGGGAATATGATACAAAATAGTAAATTTTTGAGTTATAATATTTATTATAAGACTGTCCTGTGAAAAATAAAGTAGTAATAGGATGAGAATTTTATGAACAAATATACTTTTTATTTTTTATTTTATTTTATTTTATTGTTGGGGATTCCTTGAGGGTATAAGAACCAAGTTACATTGATTGCATTTGGAAAAAGTGGAATTTTAAAGATAAAACTCAATGGTAGAATTCATCTGCCTTTTGGAGCGCAAATTGGAAGCTACTTCTTAAATAAGGATATTTGGTTCTGGGTCCACACCACAAAATGGCTTCAAATGTTTTAAAAGTAGGTCATTTGAGTCTCTGCAATGTCTGGTGCACCGTATCCTTCCTAAGCAGGTTCATGGTAGTTAGAGCGGGTCCCAAAAGGGTCTTTGGCATTTCTGACCATATCAAAGCCAATGGAACTACATCATCAAGGAACTCTAATGAGACAGTTTGTTTAATTGAAATGCTTTAAATTACCATGTAGTACAGCATGAAAAAAATCATTATTTTCATTAGCTGAACTATTTTTGTTAGCCCCGATCTAAAAGTTCTAATATTGAAACATGGTAAATGCATTGTAAAGCATGTTAAATAGCAGGTCACAAGGAGGAATTTAAATGAAAGAATTCACCTAAATATCAAGATTTTTGCCTTAAACAGTATTCTTCGGCATCGATATCCTATCCCTGACTCTACCAAGCTAGAAGAAATAGCAACCAGAAAGATGCCCCATGCACACAAATAAAAAAGCAATCACTGCGGCGTCCCGTTTAGTCTTCACAGGCACTACAGCTGTCATGTCAACACATGGGCAAAATGGATTGCGTTTGACACAGTCTATGGTCACCTTACCGCAGGCAAGCTGATCCCAACACTTGGAAGACTAAGGCAAGAAGATTGCTTGAGTCCAGAAGTTTGAGATAGCTAGAGCAACATAGCAAGGTTTCAAAAAAAAAAAAAAAGAAAAAAGAAAAAAAAGAAGAGCTTTTCTAGGTGCAGTGGCACAAGCCTGTAGTCCCAGCTGCTATGGAGGCTGAGGCAGGAGGATGATTTGAGCCCAGGAGTTTGAGGTTGCTGTGAACTGTGATGAGGGTCACTGCACTCCAGCCTGGGCAACAGAACAAGGACTTGTCTAAAAAACTGGGATCCTCACTCAACTGATGTTCTAAGAAGGTTCCACGGGAATGGGTGAAATGCGAAAGAAGATGCAGAATAGAGGGGACCTGCGTCTCCTTTGGAGGCCAACCTAATGTCACCCAAGGATGCAGCTTCCATTAATATTAGCTCTAACTGAAGAGGAAAAAAAACAAGCCTCCACTCTCATGCCTGAGAAGTGGTTTAAGAAGGATTTTTTTAAAAAAATTAAATCATAGCTGTGTACATTAGTGCAATCAAGGGGAACAAAGTGCTAGTTTCATATACAATCTGAAATATTTTCATCAAACTGTTCAACATAGCCTTCATGGCATTCTCTTGGTTATTGTATGAAGACATTTGTATTCTGCATTTAGTAAGTTTCACCTGTACCCTGTTTAAGAAGGATTTTAAAAATCTTCTCTATTAGCGATAGAAAAGACTTTTTTTGCTTTCTGAGTGATAAAAGAGATTCAAATTATTTGCTCTAGTTTCATGCAAGGAAATCATTATAATGAGAAAATATTCTTTTTTAAGGGTTAGGTATACGGAGGCAATAAATATAAAGATTATTTTATTTTATTTTTCTGTAATTTTTGTGGGATGTTAATTATTCTGGTTTCTTATATTTCATGATTCAATGTTTTAGATGCTGTTCTGCTAATAGTCCTGCTCATAATGAAGTTCAAGGGTTTCTCCAGTTTTATGCAAGGAGTGCTATGGACAAAGAGAGCTGGATCCCAGACCTTTGTTTCATGAGCTTCCTTCCACCTCTGACATTTTTTGGTACAATGTGTATATGATTTTAAGCATTCTCTTTTGGGGACTCTTGGGACTCTGCCTGGAGAAAAAAATCATTGGTGTATTAATAGATTATGTCAGCTCTTTTTTCTTACATGTCATAAACTAGAAAGTTGAGTATTCCAGCTTTAAGAAAATGGAAACTTGAATGTTTTGATCATTAGTCCCTTAAGTCTTGTACTTGTTTGGAGTTTTATTTTCCCATCCCTGAACCAGCCTGATGTTCTTTGTCTGCAATTCAATCTCTATTGCTTTAATCATTGTCGATTGTACTCACGGCTTCTTAAAAATAAAAGAAATGGGGAACCAAGCTTGGCATGGGACAAGTCTTGTCAGCTGGAGTAAGACATTACATGTGAGTTGTCTACCCACAGAAGGGCCACTGTCGGATTAAATTAAAGAGCTGCATGTTAATCAACAATAGCAAAATGTGGCCTCTTTGCTTATGTTTTAATCATTTCTACGTTTTTACCAGCCAGGTCCTCAAATGCTTTATTTTGAGAAGTCTTCCCATTTCATTGCAGGGAATAGCTTCTATGTGGGGTAGAAATAAATGCTTCAGAGTCTTAAAACTCCAAATAGCTTCAAGGTTTGGTGAGATGTATAGCTTATGTCTTTGTCCTTTGGAGGGACAGGTCTGTGGCTGCTATTAGCAAAGCAGCAGCACGAGCTCCAATTTGCAAAGAGTTGACGAGAAATAGGTGAAAAGAAGGTCTCAGCAACGGAGGTGGAAATGGATTATTTTATAGACCATGGGCAGCGTTTAGACCAGGTGAGTTGAAAGAGATACGGCCGACAAAGCCAGTGGGGGTTCTCACCGCTCTGCCTCCGCTGGAAATTGCTTTGTGCAAACTTTCAACTTGCAGGCCGGCTGATATCTGCGTGGCAAACCATGGCGAGAGGTCTGGCTGTTCTCAGGAGAGTCCACGGTGAGCAGATCAGAGAATGATTTCTATACCCGATTTTCCTAATAAAGTCACGTTTCAGAATAGGATGGAGCAGTTTTAGCATCATTTCTCTTCAGGTATTTAGGCAACGCCCAAGTGAAACCTCGAGCATAGGTTCAAAAAGAGAAAACTTCAACTTATTGTATTATTGGGCTAATGCTAAGCACGTGCGTCTACTGATTTTTCACTGAATTTGCTAAATTGAAACAATCGTTTTATGAACCCTGTCCAATATGTTACTGTAGCATTTTTTCATAACTCCAACCTAGCTCCTGCATGTGTGATAGTGAATTACATCATCCAACTATCAGCTTCCACAATCCATGTGCCCTCAGGTCTTCATACACAGTTGATGTTCCCTAAGAGATTGTAGGACAGACTCGATAGCTGAGGACTAAACAGAGCATTTCTGCTTTTCTTTCTGGAAATGGAGGTATATGTGAGGAAACCAAGGAGGGTGGGGTGGGTTTAGACATATAAAATGCCTGCTGAGCTAGTGTCTCAGAGATCACATAGTTTAACACCTGCATTTTACAGAGGAGGCAAGCGAGGTCATGGGAGGCTGGTGACTCATCAAGTCCCTCAGTGGCAGAGCCAGGACAGAGACAACGTTGCAACTGGCATTCACTAGAAGCTGCTATTTGGCTGGCCATTATGCCAGACCAGGGCTGTCTGATTTGTCATTATTTTTTTCTTTTGAGAGATAGAGTCTCCCTCTGTCACTCTGGATAGAGTGCTGTGCTGTCATAGTTCACAGCAACCTCAAACTCTTAGATCCAAGCGATCCTCTTGCCTCTCAGCCTCCTGAGCAGCTGGGACTGTAGGTGCCCACCACAACACAGCTAGTTTTTCTATTTTTTAGTAGAGGCAGGTTGCTCACTTTGCTGAGATTGCTTTCTAACTCCTGAGCTCAGGCAATCCACCAGCCTTGGCCTCCCAGGGTGCGTGAGCTACTGGATCCAGCCTGATTTGTCAATTTTTCTATTCTTTTTTACTCACTCATCCATTGTCTATTTTTCATGTGTTTGGAAAGGGACTAACATTATTTATTTGGAACTAACTGGACAAAATAAAACACTTAAATAAACATCGTAATTTAATATTTGCTTTGTCCTTTTTTTCTAGTATAGAATTGTTTTTTCTTCCCAGGCAAGAAAAACATCAAGACAACCTGGTGGCTCTTGTGTATTTCCCATCCAGGCAGCTTCAAGATGATGCTTTCTTGTTGCTAGTTGAGACATGGAAATTCTACCGCAATTTTGTTCTGGATACTAACATTGGCTAGATACAGATGTCTAAAGATGTGTCAAAAGAGTTAGAATGCATGAACCAATGCGTCTGATGAATGAGTGATTAGATTTTCCCAAAGACAATCTATGGAAAATATGTGGTTGTAGAAGGACTTGCCTGCCACTTCTGTTTTTGCTGTAAAAGGTGTTGGGTATAATTTCGCTGCAAATAAGTTTATTGTCAATAGAGGGCGCCAAATGATGGAAAAGTAATTATTGATGGCTGTGGCTCATTTTTCCCGTTCCGTTCACTAGTACATATACACATTTTTTTAAACCTCGAAAAGTCATCTTTCCTTCTTGAGTAGGGAATCAGTACCTCTGTCCATACATGTAATTCAATTTCTGCCCACCCAGGCATGGCCAAACAGAAAAGAGCACAGCCTTAAGCCAGGGTTTGGTGTATGGGCAGTTTCTGAAGTTGAGAAAAAACTCTGTCCCTACATTTCTTTTTCCAAACCAGGGGACACGTTCCCTATTTCCTTAGTTAGGATTAGGGATTCTGTCCAATGGATTCATGGGCACTAGTCCTTTAAATGGTAGCAAATTAAGATCTTTCTCTGGGAAATACATCGACTCAGCAAATAGTCCAATTCCTGCCACATGTTAGGTATAGTATTAGTTCCTGAGGAAACCAGGTGCTAAAACAGATCTGCCTGCCTGCACCCTAAAGTCGAGAGGAAACAGAGACATTAACCAAAGAATCACACAGGTGTACAATCCAAAAAATAATCACGACAGAGTGATGTTTTGGTTGAGATCTCAAAATTGAATAGGAGTTAACTAGGTGAAGTAGGAAGGGTTGAGGAAGACGATTCCAGCCAGAGGGAACAGCAGAATCCATGCCTCTGGAGCCAGGGAACACAGGCACTCCAGAACTTGACAGCCCGCATGGCTCGGGCCTGGGGCATGAGAGCAGGTGGCTGAGGCAGGGGAGGGAGGCCGCGTAATAGAAGGAGTTTGGATTTTGCTGCATGTGTGAGGCAAAGTTCTTGATAAGTGAGCAAGATGATTAGATTTATACTTTGAAAAAAAATGATTTCTCTAGGAGTTTCGTGGAGAATGGATTAGAAGAGAGCAAGATGACGAGGACATTACTGCAACAGTTCAGATGAGAGATTGTGGTGGCTTTGCCCAGGGTCGTGTGCTGAAAATAGAGACAGGAGGCAAAGGAGGGAGGATCGCCAGAGACCAAGAGCTCAAGACCAACCCGAACAGGAGTGCTGTACTAAAAACAGAACAATTGCCTGGGGACAGCGGCATCACCTCAGGGGGCTGAGGCAGGAGGAGCCCAGCAGCTTGAGGTTGTGGTAAGCTACGATGGTACCACAACACTCTAGCCCAGGCAACTAAGTAAGACTCTGTCTCAAGACAAAACAAAACACAAAAACAAGAATTAAAAATAAAAAAATAAAATGGACGACAGGAACAGGGAAGGAGATGAATTGGCTAGACTTAGTTGTGCGTCAAACACGGTGGCGAGGGAGAGGGTGTTGTTAAGGGCAATTTCATTTCTAGGTTTCTAGCTTGCAAAGTACTCATGAACTAATTTTTTTTTTTTTTTTTTTTGAGACAGAGTCTCACTTTGTCGCCCTTGGTAGAGTGTCATGGCTTCACAGCTCACAGCAACCTCTAACTCCTTGCTTAGGCGATTCTCTTGTGTCAGCCTCCTGAGTAACTGGGACTATAGGCACTTGCTACAACGCCTGGCTATTTTTTTGTGGCAGTTTGGCCAGGGCCAGGTTTGAACCTGCCACCCTTGGTATATGAGGCCGGCACCCTACTCACTGAGCCACAGGTGCTGCCCTCATGGATTAATTTTTAACCTGAGAAAACACAGCTGGCAGTGTTTAGGAAGTGTTGTCATTACTGATGTGAGGTGGACTGTCAGGAATTTTAACATTAGACAGTAACTTGTTGGGTAACCACAGACCCAGATGTTGGTCTTCGTATTGAATTTCCAGACTTCTCTGTCATTAGGTGAAGATTTCAAGAACCAAGGATAAGCAACAGCATTTCAGTGTGATATCTAAAAATACAGCCAATACACACGTATCTATGCATAGAAAAATGCATAGAAAAATTCTGGAATATAATTAAACCATTAACTGTCATGTTTGCAGGATGAGATGAGAGGCAGTTCCGATTTGAAGTCCAGATGTTACTGTGTTGTTTGAAAATGTTTAGAGTAAGCCTTAATTGGTCTTCTAATTAGCAAAACTCATAAAATCACTGTCATTTCCTATAAAAAGCTTTTCAGCTGGGAAATTGGAAGCTCTTGTGGAGGTCCTATAATCTCTCACCTCCATTAAATCTCTCTACAGGAATTTAGAGAGCCTTTCCATTTTGGGACCTTCTGGGCCCAGAGAGCATAGATTTCTCTCACTGCAGCTCATTAGAGATGCTCAGAAAATCAACTTGAAGACTAGCTGCAGAAGCCCTCCCAGCACCCTTTGATCTTTTCAGTAGCAAACGTGTCATTTGTAGCACGATGGTCCAGTTCTTACGTGAGGCTAAAATAGAGCCACTCCAAGATGCTTTTGAGACTCCCTGAACTACAACTCCCAATCTTTCTCCCAATTGATGTATCAGTTCTTCCGTATCCCCCAGGGGCATCATTTCTACTTGCTTGGTAAATAATTAGCTTGCCTGCCTTTGGCTACAAAAAGGATTATAAATATTCTAAGCACTGCAAGTGATTGAAACTGTCTCTATTTGATTTTCCGTGTATTGCTTGAGATGCTTTGGGTAGAAACTTAACTCTAAGTAGGAAACAGCTTTGGGGAGATAAATGTTCTAGACAGTAGAAGGATAAAGTGCTGCTGGGGTTCCTGCGCTCAGTGGGCCCTCAGAAACTACTATCGTAAGCTAGAAGTTTGAACCTCTACGATTTTAGGTCACACCAGTTGATCTTTATTACCATTCAAGAAATAAAAGATCGCATTTCCTAAGAACATTTTTACGTTTATAAGTTAAAAAAATACACGCCTTATTTTTTAGAGCAGTTTTGGGTTCACAGCAAAGTTGAGTGGAAAGTAAAGGGAGTTGTTAACATGCCCTCTGCCACTGTTAACCTCCTGCACTCACGTGAATGAACCTACACTGACACATCAGTACCACCCGAAGTCCATAATCTACATCAAGCTCACCCTTGATTTTGTACATTCTGTGGGTTTTGACAAGTGTATAATGGCATGTGTCCATCATGCGGTATCATACAGAATAGTTTCATTCTCCTAGAAATCCTCTGTGCTCCATCTATTCGTCTCTCCTGCCCCCAAACCCTGGCAGCCATTGATGTTTTTACTGTCTTGATAGTTGTGCCTCCTGCAGAATATCATATCTTTGGAATCTTTAAGGAAATTTAAAAATAATTCCTCTTACAGTAAGTTGTAAGACCATAAAAGTTCTCATTCAGACAATTGGCTGTAATTTCTATAATGAATTATCTGTGATTGCTATGAAAACCCAGCGCCCTACCTAGACCGTGTCTGTGTCTGACCAGTGGTTCTCAGATAACCTGGTGAGAGTCCCTGCCTCATGCCGGGCAGGCAGGAGGAACGATGCTGGTGGGTGGGTGGAATGCCTATCGGACACAGCCTACGGAGTGTTTGTGCTCAGCTCTTCCACGTGACTTCTGATGAAAATAGGAACGTGCGTCTATTGATTCAAAAACTAACATACATCCTGGTGTACTAGTACTACAAAAAAGCAACATACTACAACAGTGTGCTACGTAAATGTTTTCCATGCTTTTATCCAACAGATAACCTTTATTTAACGTATATCCTTGAATACTACAAATGGATTCGTACTGTACTAATTTTGTAACATGCAACATGGTCAGCTTTCTGCTTCAATTTACAGAGATTACATCTTTTTAAAGATACACAAAAATTTATTTAAATACTTCTCTATTGATGGCTACTTGGATTATGTCCAAACGTTTGCTATGAAATGCTAGCAATAAAGAGTTACATGCCTCTTTGCACATCTGTATGATTTTCTTTAGATAAACTCCTAGAAGTTAAATTTTTAGGTCAAAAGGTAAGTATGTTTAAAATGTTCATATGTTTTTGCTAGATCACACACTTACCAAAATGTATGTGAGAATATACTTTTTTACATCCAAGTCAAAAGAAAGAGTAATCTTTCATCATTGCCATTCTTTTTTTTTTTTTTTTTTTTTTGTAGAGACAGAGTCGCACTTTATCTACTCTGCCCTGGGTAGACTGCCGTGGCCTCACACTGCTCACAGCAACCTCCAGCTCTTGGGCTTAAGCGATTCTCTTGCCTCAGCCTCCCGAGTAGCTGGGACTACAGGCGCCCGCCACAGCACCCGGCTATTTTTTTGTTTTGCAGTTCAGCCGAGGCTGGGCTTGAACCCGCCACCTTCGGTATATGGGGCCAGCGCCCTACTCGTTGAGCCACAGGAGCCGCCCACCATTCTTTTTTTTTTAGGTAAAAAAAGTCTTAGTTTTCACTTTCTTCATCTAAATATCAAGGAAGTTTGATTGTCATGTAAGTACTGGGTTACATGGTTGTATTTAGTTAGTGAAAATTCAATGAGCTAACTATTAAGGGAATGTACACTCTACTGGGATAAGTATTATACATTGGCCTTGGTGGGGATTTCTTATATATCTATTAGGCTACTTTGAGGCTGCAAGTAACAGAAAAGCTCTAATCTTGTGTATGTGTGTATATACACTCATATATACACACATATATTCTCTTTTTTTTAAGTCATATATACATAGATCATGAATATATTTATCCCTTTATGGGATTCAATGTGTTGATTATTTGTACAAATTGGAGTGCTTATATCCTACTAATTAACATAGCTTTCACCTCATTTACTTAATTACAGTGTTAAGACATTTGTGTTCAACACTTGATAGATTTGACTAGTACCCTTGCAATATGCTCCATAGATGTGGTCCCACCATTAACCTTTCTCTATAGAAGCCCTCCTTCCCATCCTCCTCCCCTTCCCACCTTCATCCTGGGCTGTAGTTGTGATTCATCTCTCATACAAAAGTGTGAGTGATTATAAATTGGTTTCATAGTAGTACTGAGTACACTGGATATTTTTTTCTATTCCTGAAATACTTTACTAAGAAGAATCTTTTCCAGCTCCATTCATGTAAACATAAAAGAGGTAAAGTCTCCATCTTTTTTAAGGCTGCATAGTATTCCATGGTATACATGTACCATAATTTATTAATCTATTCATGGGTTGATGGGCACTTGGGCTTCTTCCAAGACTTGGCAATTATGAATTGAGTTGCAATGAACAATCTGGTGCAAATATCTTTGTTGCCAAGTGATTTTTGGTCTTTTGGATATATACCTAATATAACAAGAATTCTATAACTAAGGTGGTAGAGGCATGATTGACTCAACAGACCAGTGCATCACGAGTCATATTCAGTGGTCGGGCGTTCCTTCTCATGCAGCAATTCCAGGTCTTACCTACAAGTGCCACATTATCCAGCGAGAGAAGAGAGACCATGTCTTCCTATCTGTCTATTTTTATCCAGTGTCTGAGAACTTTTTTTCTTGGATACCTCTCCTCTCTTTCAAAAGTTGCACTCTTATCTATTAAATAATTGATCCAAAATTCTGTTATATGTTCACAGGAGGAATAAGAACAGCATGACCAGTCTGAATGAATGACTTACCCTCTGTGGCTAGAGTGGTGGCCCATGTGCCTGGCAGTTTATGTCCAAGTGGAGGGAATCAGCAGTGTTCACTGGAGATGTGTGGGGACAGCGATGGGAGGGCAGATGGACAGGCAAATGGGATTGGATGGATTTCAGTGGAGATACCACAGGCCAGGAGAGCTGCTCAAAAACCACTTCATAGCCTATAGAAGAGACTGTCACATTCAATACCTATTGAGGCCCCTCTTGGTGCCAAATAGAGTGCTGGGGGCTTGTGGCTATAGTGAAGATGAAAGCAGACTCCATAGACATTACAGTCCAGCACCTCAACTCAAACAGAGTATGACTCCAATGCACCAAGAGACATAAAACTAAATATTAATGGTTACTGAGAGCTCACTGCAGCTGGCCATTAAGCACTTAATCATATTCATTCCTTTAGTGCTTACAATAATTTTAGTAATTAGGCACTATTGTCATTCCTGTTGTCAAGGTAGGAAGACTAAAACACGGGGAGGTGAAGTAACTCACCCAAGGTCAAAGGCCAGTAAGTAGGGAGCCAGGAAGTGAGCTCAAGCAGTGGGACCTCTGGGTCCACACTCCTGACCAGTACTGTGCTGCACATGAACGCTACAGGTCAGCAGCCAGCATGTTGGTAACTGAGCAGTGGGCCTGGGAGGGGGCAGTAGCAACAGAAACAAAGGCAGCGATGGTGATGTTCACCTCTGACAATTGTGGCGTCTTCCCATCTGACGCAGCTGCTCCTTGTGCTGTCTGTGTGTACTCTCACTAAGACTCACACCTCTGTAAAGTGAGTGCTCCATCCACAGGTGAGGAAACTGAAGCTTAGGGATGTTGAGTCATTTGCCATAGGTCAAAATTGCATTTCAACCTGGGTCTTTAAGACTCCAAAGCCTATGGAATTACTTAATTTTACCATATTAATATGAAAGTGACTTTCTAAACAGAAAACAGGAAGTTCTGAAAAAGAGCAGTAAAGGATGTAAAAGTCTTCTTTTTTATTGAACACCTTTAAGAAAACCAATTTTTAAGTCTACTCTTGCACTTGCCTGGCCTGAATTGGCCTTCATGCCGTTTGTGGTACAATGATCAGACGTGATACGTTAGGATAACTCAAATGCTTTTTCTCCAAGGAATCTAAATCCAGAATTCAGAAACTTTTTCTAAACATGTTTGTCTATTAAAAAGTCACATCTATAAAATTTTATCATGCATTCATAGTCTTTTGGGAATATTTTTATGCATATAATAGGTAACTTTTATTTACTAATTTTTCTAGATGAATGAAAATTAGTTTTAATTTGTATAACCTACCAGCCAAACCATTGCTGGCTCTTCCCACAAACCAACAGCTCCAGCCCCCCTGCCCCCACTCAGCCGTGCCCTTGGGTGGGAGGGTGGGAGTTCTGCTGCCCTGCAGAGTGAGGGAGCAACAAGGACCTGTAGGGTTTTTTTCTCCTCTGTTTCCATGGAAATTCCTTCAAGCCCTTGTCCAGATGATAATGTTACACCTGTGACACTGGAGTCTTGACTTTTCAAATCTTTTCTTTAGCAGAACTTTCAGGTAGAGCCAAGGAAATTATAACAGGGTATTATGGTTTCTTCTCTTCTAAACTGAGTTGAATCCAGCTAACATCATCAGTGACCAAAGTCACGGCCATCTGTCAGTTGTGGGTGGTCCAAACTTGCAGTCTCCTGCCCCCAGTGGACAGGTAACTTGCATCCAAAACACCAACACATCCATCTGGAACTTACTGGCATACTCAAAAGAGAATCTAAAAATGAAATTATTCTTGGAGCTAGACCCTGTCCTTTTCTTGGAGCTGGTATCTCCTGAGGTCAGGTTTGTAGCATATGGGTAGAAAAACTCAAGAAAGTCTTCCAATTGTGTAGAATAACTGAACACACTTTTTTGAAGCACAACCTTCTACCAAAAACAAAAAGGAAAAAAAGAAGCCCTAAACCAACTCACTTCTCTAGTGCATTACATAAAATAAAAATGCCCATTTTGCAGGTATTTGAATTTGAATTGTTGTCAGCTCTAAGGAAAAGGTAGGGATAGCTGCTAGAGAGAATCAACATTCTAACAAACTAAAAACTAACTCTATAATTAGTAAAAACAGGTGGAACAACTTCTTGCTTCCTCTTCCGTAGATATATAGAGATTACCGGGGGAATAAGAATGACAGGATGAAAAAAAATAGAAAACACATAAAGGAAATATCTTTATAAATAGTCAGAATACAGTGTATACAGTATAGTTTTGCATCAGAATGACAAAATTAGAAGCATATCTTTTTTTTTTTGAAACGGAGGATTAAGCTGTTGCCCTGGGTAGAGTGATGTGGTGTCACAGCTCACAGCAACCTTATACTCTTGGGCTTAAGTGAGTCTCTTGCCTCAGCCTCCCAAATAGCTGGGACTACAGGTGCCTGCCACAATGCTCGGCTATGTTGTTGTTGCAGTTGTCATTGTTGTTTTAGCTGGTCTGGGTCGAGTTCGAATTTGCCATCCTCAGTGTATGTGGCTGGCACCCTACGCACTGAGCTACTGGCAAGAAGCATGTCTTTTTAAGTATTTTATTTTATATGCTGTGAATATATATGTATACAAGTTTTATTCATCACAGCGTTAGGATTCACCTAGAATTGTCATTCATAAACACTACAGATAACAATCTACACTCAGTTTCTAATACAAACCATGGGAGCTATCATAAAAATAGTATAGAAATAAAGAATAATTTGGGTGAGGGAAGTAGGGAAACTATATTTGAAAAACACTCTGAGGTATATACATTTTGCTCTGGAGCTTTGAGCATAGAGTGGAGGGAAGGGAAAGTTCATGAGTGCTGGCATCAGGCAGCCTGGATTTAACTTCAGGTTTAAATTTAGGCTACTTACTTACTAGCTGTGTGTCTTTAGGCAAGCCACCAAAACTCACCAAGCTTTAGTTTCCTCGTCTATAAAATGAGAGTTGTTAATACCTTCCTGGCAAGCTACTGTAAGGTCAACTAAGATTCTGGCCTTAACCGCATTGCGTATAGGAAAGGCTTCGCCAGTGTTGTCTTTCCTTGTCCTTCTCAGTAGGTGTTGGAATCAGTGTCATTCATGTTACCAAATAGATTTCTCAGGGACAATGGTGGCTTTAGCAGAGTGGAAGGTGTTTTTTCTACTTTGCACTATTTTTTCTCTCTTTCCTCTTTCTTCTTCTCTTCTCTTCTCCTCTCCTCTTCTCTCCTCTCTTCTCTTCTTTTTTCTGAGTCAGAGTCTCACTTTATCACCTCAGTAGAGTGCAGTGGCATCACAGCTCACAGCAACCTCCATCTCCTGGGCTTAGGCAATTCTCTTGCCTCAGCCTCCCTACTAGCTGAGACTACAGGTGCCCGCCACAACACCTGGTTATTTTTTGTTGCAGTTTGGTCAGGGCTGGGTTTGAACCCTCCACCCTTGGTATATGGGGCCCGTGCCCTTCACACAGAGCCACAGCCATGGCCTTTCCTTTCTTTTCTTTCTTTCTTTTTTTTTTTTTTTTGGACAGTCTCATTTTGTTGCCCCAGGGTAGAGTGCTATGGTGCCATAGAATACAGCAACCTCAAACTCTTGGGCTCAAACGATCCTCTTGTCTCAGCCTCTCGAGTAGCTAGAACTGTGGGTGCCTGCCACTTTGCCCAGCTAGTTTTCCTATTTTTACTACAGATGGGAACTTGGTCTTGCTCAGGCTGGTCTGGAACTCCTGAGCTCAAGCAATCCATTGGCCTTGGCCTGTGAGAGTCCTGGGATTACAGGCGTGAGCCACCACACATGACCACTTTTCTCTTTTTTTCCTCCTTTTTTCCCTTCATTCCTTCTTTACTTCTTCTTTCCTTCTTTCTTTTTTTCTTTCTTTATTATAATAGCATGATTACAAGGCCCTCATGGAAGAGCTGATTTATTTTCAATGTTCCTTTTCCCTAGCCCAAGAGAAAAGCTAAAATATTCACCTCTGGTAAAGAAATATTTTCCTAATTGCTAAAAGAAATTTATAATTGAACCCCATAGGCTTAATTTCTCTACCTCCATCAGAGTATGGAGGAAAAAAGAACATTCAGGAGCCTTGTCTGGATGTTATTTAGGGTCCAGTAGGAATTGTATTTGTCTGTCTCCCAGTTTATATCCTTGTCTATTCCAAAGTGATTGAGAGTCACATAGAGTCTAACTCTGTCTCTGAATTACCAGTTTGTCTGTGTTTGTCTGGATTGAGATAAGTCATGTTCTTCCACATTGCTGTAACGTTGTCCTGTCATGTACTCCTGAATATATATGAGTTCGGCAAAGTATGAATAGGTCTACTTGTTTTTTTACCTTTCACAGTGCCAGCTACACATCTGGGCATCCAGAATGCAGTTGGTAAATTCTGAATGACTAAGTGAACATATTAATGCATGAATACTTTTAGAATGAAATTTCTTTACTTTTTGAAATGTATACTATCTTTTAATCAACATCTCCCATACCCCAAATATGATAGCCTTCTAAAGGATCCCATTCTGAAGACAATGAATTGTATTTTCTATATACTCCAGCAGTTATAGCTTTGTTGCATTTTACTATTTTTAGTTTTTCCCTTCAGTTATATATCTAAGAAATATTACTGGAGATGCTGTCTCCTACCCCAGAAAACTATTTACTCCCTGTTCCCAAAGGTATTGGGCCCATTTTAGATCAGAAGTTCTAGAAAGGTAGGGATATTCCTATTTAAACATCTGTCGTGCACAGATATATTAGGTACTAAATAAGTGCTTTTGACAATGACATAAATGATAACTCTGGAAAAGCTTTAGTGTCCTACCCTCAATGATTACACTTAGTGATTCAAAACTGGATTTAAATCCAGACCTCCCAAGTAGGTCCGGGTAACTCAGTCTGAGACAGAAAGCATGGCATTCTGCAACCTCTCTCCCTGAAATATCTGTCTAGCTTATGCTCTTTCATGTGCTTTTGAAATAAAAGAAAAATCGTATCCTCTACTAAAATTTTTCTTGAATCAGCCATTTAGTATTATTAATGAAGACCACATGGCTAGAGTTTAACTTTGTGAATACTTTGAGCTTGAACTTTAGGAATCTGGGAACCAACTGGCCCATAGTAGCTAGAAACTTGCCTATAGTTTTCATGCGCATGATTATAAAATGAAAAACAAGGAAAGTGACTTGTAATTTTATAGCAACCAAACACATGGTTTTTCCCTTTCCTTTGGGATGAAAATACCTTCCTGTAGAAACTAAGGTTATGCCCCTGCTTGTGAAGCCCAAGGAGGGACACTTTGATGTGAAAGAGGATCTTGGTTGAGAAACGGATGCAGAAGCCAGTGTGGGAATAGGAGGAGTCTCCAGCAACAGGAAAAGGCATTGTCCCGAGGAGGGGTTATTTCTTCCCTGTCTGTCGTCATTCGGGCTGTCTGGCTTACTTCCTCCCCCAGGTTGGTGTGAGTTGGAAGGAGAGTCCTTTGTTAATAAGGTCAAGAACAAGACTACCCATTTTGTGAGGTGGTCAGGGCTGAACTTTCAGATTTCAGATTTTATGAAAAGTGACCAACGAAAAAAAATTAATTTGAGCTTCATTTAAGAAATGCCCGAGCGACTGGCCAGGAAGTGAGAACCCCAATCAACTGATGTGGCTAAGCAACATCAAACAGCTCGGTTGGTTTGATTTTCCAAGGAAATACCTCAATTGGCCAATAGTTTAGGCGGTATGCAGATAAAAAACCAAAATCCTGCCTATAGCCTGGTTCACTGAAATCAAAATTTGCTAAAATAAAAGAGATTTTATTTTTAGAGTTTCGTATCACAAATGCATAGCTGGTGGTCAGAGCACTGATAAACACAAAGCAATGCTCAGGGCTGGGAAAATTCACAGGTCTCTTTTCTGGGATGGAATTAGCTATGCCCCTGCGTGGGGCCTGTCTTCCTTGAGGGCCTTCTCAGCCCACACCAGGCTGTGCCCTGGGGCTTTCTCTGGGAAGACTAACGTGTGGGTCCTGGCATAATTTTTAGCCAAACCTCCATCAGCTGGGAGCAGCATGGGAAAGGGTGGCCAAGACTGGTTCCATCGGGCATAGACCCAAGGCCTCTGGCTACACTGTTTTCATTGTACTTCATGCTGAATGCTTCAGAGTGCATGAGAATTCTTTGTCTTTATTAATTTTCACAATAGTCTACGTTGCAGGGCAATTTTAATATTAGATTTCCCATCTTAAAGATTAATAAGTTCATGATTCAAAGGCTTAAGGGATCTGTTCATCATCACCCAGAAAATGAGCATTAGACCCGTTTTGATCCATTAGGAGCAGACTGTATATGCGGAGGACACTAGCATCTGTAATCAGAACCAAAGGCAATCAATTTCATCTCTAGCACCTTGTAGGAACTCCTCTCCTCCAGGGCCTTCTGAAGCCCCACCAACTCTATCTCAGGACATGAACTTGTTCTGAACTTCTGGAGGTACTCTCTCAATGGAGGTTGGGCTCAACCCAGCTCTTTGTTCCAGGTCCACAACAAAACCCATGAGAGTTTAAGAAGAGCTGGATTTTTTTTTCTAATCTGGAATATTAGTACATAAAAACAAAACCTTAGAAAACATGAACTGAATAATAAGCTAAGGCTGATCTTCTAAGACAATTTGATTTGAAATGGCAAAAGGACATGAGGCCTTCCATGTGCAAGACCCAAAGGTAAATAAAAATAGTCCTGACTCTCCTGGAGTTCACAGCCTTCTGAGGTGGATAAGCAGATACACACCCATACGTACTACTGGGAAGACTGTGGAATTACTACACTACAAGTAGAAACAAAATGTTACAGGTGTCCAGAAGTGGCAGGAGACATTGACAGTGACCAGGGAAGCCTGGAAGGTTTCTCCAAAAAACTGTGAAGGGGACTTTGATCAATTAGACTTACAAAAGCAGAAACTGAGGTCTGGAGCAGTGAGACTTGCCTACAATCAGAATCTGGTTCTTTATCCATCATGCCAAACAGCTTCAGAATGATACAGGGAGATGTGGTACATTATGAAATTGAGATGGTTTTATTCTCTGCTCCCATTTTGTTCAAAAATCCCAGGAATGAGGCAGTGGCAGAACTGACCCATTTTTCTCATTTTGCATAATTTTGTATTTAAATTCTCACTATCAGGGACTTTCATAATAATGAGATTTATCCAGAGCCTTGCATCAGTTTTAAAGGAGGATCTTCATTCAGAGGAAAATTTTCAAAAAGATCAACCATGCATTGAAATCCATTTATGTTTTCTATGTTTCTAACTGTCGTTTCCTGAAATATTTGCTAATTACTAAATTATTTTAGCCAAGATGAAATCCCTTGGTTTTTCTACTTATAGGAGTTAGGACCAAGTGAATAGATAAGGCCAAATCTATTTCCTCCATGGAAATAGATTAAGAGGTTATAAACACAGGATTAGAGTTAACTATAGTATTAAGCAGGAGAAACTGGTCATAATGTGTGACAATGAGTTTTTTTCCACATGCAAAAATAACGTACTTGTCAAAGCACTCAGGCGTTACACTGAAAGCTGCTTCATAAATACTCACTATTAATATCTCCCATTAAAAGTAATTTTCTGAGAAACGTATAATGCAAAATAGTAGTCATTTTTGTTTGGACAGATATAATTGTTGCTTGGTATCTGCAAGGTATCTGCTTTTGTGGAAGTTTCTGCTTACAAGCAGTACCTTGAGGTAAGATATTGGGTACCTGTGAATTTGACACTGAGATTATGTTTAATTTTGTCTAAAAACTTATTAAGTTCCTTGCTTTTTCATAGTATTGTGCTCAGTGGCGTTTATTTATCTATTTATTTCTGAGATACATACAACCGGGACCTGAAGTTAATGAATTCAGTCAATCTATTAATCATTGTTGGGCACACAGGATGCCCCCGGCATGGCCTTACTTGTAGGCTGGGTGGCTCACGCCTGTAATCCTAGCAATCTGAGAGGCTGAGGTGGGTGGATTGCCTGAGCTCAGGAGTTCAAGACCAGCCTGAGCAAGAGCTAAATCCAGTCTCTACTAAAAATAGAAAAATTAGCCAGGTGTTGTGGCGAATGTCTATAATTCCAGCTACTGGGGAGTCTGAGGCAAGAGGATTGCTTGAGACTAGAAGTTTGAGGTTGCTGTGAACTATGATGCCATAGCACTCTACCTAGGGAGACAGAGTGAGACTGTCTCCAAAAAAAAAAAAAATCAATGAACACCAAAAAGACACAGAATATGATATGTAATCTATTTTATTTTACTGAATAGAAACAGTACTAGGTATAAAACGCACCTTTTCTTAATCACTTAGGAAAACTGTCGGCAATCAAACTAGAACACACTGGTGATGTTAAGGTGCATCCTGCTTTCAGAGATGTTAAAATGCGCATGAGAATCAGTTAAACGCAGCACTCTTCGGGACAGACTGGAGGACTGTGTGAGACTACCACAGGGGGACAACCACCTCTTTAAATACAGACGGCCTTTGGGAGGTGACATTTTAGTTTAGTTTAAACCAGAAGAATAAGAAGCTAGTCTGGCCACAACCCAAGAAAGACCATTTCAGGCAGAGAGAACAACTTCAGGACACAGAGGTAGGAAAGCATTCAGCATGTTTGAGGTGCCTAAATTGTATTTCGCTGGTTTGGTGGCAACTTTCTTGGGGCTTCCTCCAAGCCCTCACTGAATTGCATTGTAGAATTCTAGACCACAGGGGCAGCTCCCTTTCCACACCAGCCTCGGCAGCTGGTACAGTTTTCCTGCTGTTGTCACGGGCTCTGCACTGGGGCTGCTCACCAGCCCATCTCCTCCCACAGCTGCTGCCTGCGTGGGCGCCACCCTCCACCACCTCCAGCGAGCCCGTGGCCTGCTCCTGGTTGGAGGGGCCATTCTCTCAATCAAAGTGAATACCACTCTGGAAATCTTGGGTGGTCTGACCTGATATTTTAGCTTAGCCACCGCAGATATTTTAGGCCCCCAAGAGGTAGTCTCACTCTTTCAGAGTTTTTGGCTCCACCGCTTAAGGAAGTTGGAACCATTTCCCCAGGGACTGGTCTGGAGGTACTGTTGAATAACACCGCAGTGTTTTTCTTCCTCCTCACAAAGGGCCAGCTGGTGTCTTAAAACTGGGCATAAACCTTTTGGTGCTCTACTAATTCAGAGTGGGAACCAGGCCTTCCTTCAGCATTCCTACCCTTTGAGGTCAGGGCCAAACCTTGTTTTCCTGTGTTGTTTAGGACTTTGAATATTGATTTTTGTTATTTGGTTTTTCCAAGAGAATTCAATGCCCTGTGTCTTGGGACATTGTAAGACCACTAGGGATATTCAGGTTAAATCTCATTTCTCTGTCTTATGATTTAGGAGAAAGAGAGAGAGAGAGAGAGGGCACATATTAGCTTAATCCTGACATCAATTGCATCATTGCTCACTTACCTGTCCGCAGCCAGCATAGCATCATCTGGGACAGCTGTCACAAGCCTTTAGCACAGTTTTTCTGAGGTGCTGACAGTTTCCCTGAGGAAGTGTTTGGAATTCCCTGTTACAGTTTGACTGCATCACCCAAAGTTCATGTGCTGGAAACTTAATCCTCAATGCAGAGGACCTTCAATAGGTGATGAAGTCATGAGGACTCTGACCTCATGGATTAACATCTTTCTTGAGAGAGTGGGTTTGCTATCAGAACAAGTTCAGTCCTCTTCACTCTCTTGCTGTGTGATATCTTCCACCATGTTATAATGTAGCAAGAAGACACTCACCACAATGGGACCCAGTCTCCAGTCCCCAGAACCATGAGCCAAATAAATTTCTGTTTATTATAAATTGCTCCTAGTTTGTGGTATTCTCTCATAGAGGCAAAAAACGGATTAAGATACATTATTCCTTCATTTTTTTTTTGAGAGACAGAGTCTTATTGTGTCACCCTTGCTAGAGTGCTGTGGCATCACAGCTCACAGCAACCTCCAGCTCTTGGTCTTAGGTAATTTTCTTGCCTCAGTCTCCTGAGTAGCCGGGACTACAGGCACCTGCCACAATGCCTGGCTATTTTTTTTGCAGTCTGGCCAGGGCTGGGTTTGAATCCACCCTTGGTATATGGGGCTGGCGCCCTATTCACTGAGCCATAGGTGCCATCCGGTACATTCTTTATTTAGATAGAAAGGAAATGTAAGCCACCTGCAAGATAATTTTATAATACATTTGACCCATATACATTCAGGAATGGATTTTAAAGAATAATGTCAAATGTCCGTGAATTGATAAATAGATAACAAAATGTGGTACACACATATCTGTACAATGAAATAAAAAGGAACCAGCTGTAACATAGATAAATCTCAAAAGTGTTAAGCAAAAGAAGCCAAATGCAAGACGAAGCATTTTATGAGTTTAGTTAGGTGAAATGTCCAGAAAAGGCAAATCTTTAGAGACAGAAAATAGATTAGTAGTTACCTGCAGCTTGGGTTAAAAAGGGTATTGACTGCCAATGGGCATAAAGATTTTTAAAACGTGATGATGTAATAATTAATTTTATCTATCAACTTGAATGAATCAGGGGATGTTCACATATACGAATAAACATTATTTCTGGATGTGCCTGTGAGGGTGTTTCTAAGTGAGATTAGCATTTGAATTATAAGTCAGTAAAGCAGATTGCCTTCTCTAGTGTGGGAGGGCACCATCCACCTCACTGAGGGCCTGAACACAATCAAGTGTAGTGGAAGGGTGAATTCACCCCTTTCTCTTTGCTTGCTTGGCTGGAGACATCCATATTCTGCCCAGTGATCAGACTCTTGAAGAAAGGCCAGATACTTGCTGCTGCTAAACTCAGTGAAGATGGTTCCCATCCAAAGTGGCCAAGGCCCTCTGGGTTAAAACTTTCCCAGGCTGCTAAGCAGTCTCAAGGTGAGACCATGAGGTTTGGTTTTGTTAATTATTATCAGGCTGATAGTAGCTGAGCCCTGGTTGCTGCGGAATTACTAATAATCCGTGTTGGTGTTCTTTGACTATTTCTGAAGGGTAAGTCCTTAGTGTGACTAGGATTGATGGGATGAAGACAAGATTCTCTCATTCATAAAAGTTTTTCAAGGGAAGATAATTTTTCCCAGGTTATGCTCAGTCACAAGAGAATTTTGGACTAGCATCAGGTTGATCCTTATGCTACAGTTCTTCGTAATCAGATCTATTAGTTTCACATCCACGCTGTTTATAGGGGTTCAAGGTAAACCCATGAGGGGTAGATCAGGACTCCTTCAGCTTTCTTGTTTTCATACCCAGAAGCACCGTCACACGCTCCTTCCATCTCAGTGCTGAGGCTGGTCACTGGTCCTATCTTCTTCCTCTTGCAATGACTTTTAGATCAAGTCGCCACAAGTCACCTTGATGTATTTTCCCAATTCTATAATCTCTTAGACAAAGAGTGAGAGTTGTCAGATTGTCATTTTTTACTGAGAGTCTCACATTGCTGCTCAGGCTGGGGCAGTGGTATGATTACAACTCACTGCAAACTCCAATTTCCTGGCTCAAGTGAGCCTCGTTCCTCTGCCTCCCAAGCAGCTGGGACTATGGCATGTGCTACTATGCCTGGCTAATTTTTCTTTCTTTTCTTTTTTTTTCTTTTTAGAGACAGGGTCTTTTTATGCTATCCAGACTGGTCTCAAACTCCCAGCCTCAAATACTCCTCCCACTTCAGCCTCCCAAAGTACTGGGATTGCAGAAATTAACATCAGATCCTTTTTTTCTAAGGGAACATTGGCACCCCATTCATACTGTCTCTATCCATTTCTTTTTCTTTTTTAAATATATATATTATTAAATCATAGCTTCATACATTAGGGCAATCAAGGGGTACAATGTGCTGGTTTAATATACAATCTGAAATGTTTTCATCAAACTGTTTAACATAGCCTTCATGGCATTTTCTTTTTTCCAGTGGTAAGACAGAATTTATTTACAGAAAAGAATACAGGAGACACTATAGCTCCTGGTAGAGAGAGAGAACTCAAGTGGGGAGAGAAAAACTCTCTCCGTATCTCTTCCGGTCTTTCCCCGTCTCCCCCTTTAGGCTTTTAGTCTCGGGGTATATATAGGTGTGTGGGTTCCTTGGCCTGAAACGAATGAACACAGTCCCTTCCGCCAGGGGCAAGGTGAATGAATGTATCAATGAATGGACATAGTCCATTCATGGAATTGAGGCCTAGGAAATTCACATGAAATTGACCTAGGCATAGGAAATGGGGGTTCTACATTTAGTCCTAAGTGTTAAGTGAAGGAGACGCCAAGGCACAGGTGTCTCCTCGGTAGTTGTCCGGCCTTTTTGGCTATTGGATCCTCCAGTGGGGGTTGGAGGTCCCCCTCCTTGCCTGTCATCCAGCCCGCTGGTTCTTCAGCTGGCTGCCGCAGCACCGACACTGCCAAGGAGGAGGCGGCAGGTCCTCCTCTGAGCTGGCTAGGACACCAAATATCCTGCATCAATTCTCCCAATCTGAGTAGAAACTCTAACTGCTGTTAGGGAAAAAGGGCGAAGACTCGATCTAACTGCTTCCTGCTGAATCAGGCGATGATAGAAGGGGGCAGTTAGGGTTTCTCCAGAGGGAGAGTGATATAGGGGTTCATGGACTGGAACCATCTTTATTGCGTGTGGCTTGATGACATTTCTGGAAAATATAAATCTGATTTGTATAATCAGTAATAGGCAAAGGTAGAACAGCATCAGGTCAGAAGCACTTATTCAGTGATGCTAAAAGAGAACCATATTAGGATTTTTCTTGCTGTTTCCTAAATAATAACTTCAGACTTTCTTTTCCTCACAAGTGTAGGTGGTCTGTGGTTGGCTGTGTTCATTGTCTGCCTCTGTAGAAGATGGAGAGTTCCAGGATTTTACTCGTGAATGATATATGCAGTAATTGACTCCTATAACTTTAATAGCTGTAGAAGAAGACAAGATAACAGGAAAGGGGACTTCCCAATTTGGGGTTAGGGAAGGTATATTAGAGGGAAGAGTTTTGATCATGACTAGATCTCTAGGAGGGAAAAGTTCCTGTTTTAGTTAGTATGTCCCTCCCCAAAAGGGGAGCAGGACTTTCAGGCATGATTAGGGAGGCATGAGAGAACAGCAAATCATCCCAATTGCAGCTTAAAGGCTGGGAAAAAAAGTTGGTAACTGGCTTTCTAGACACCCCTGTATAGTTATGGATTTGGGAGATAAAAGACTAGGGTTAGAGAGAAGTACAGAAAAGGTTGCTCCAGTGTCCAAAAGAAATTTTATTTCCTGGTGTTCCACTATAAGGCAAACCTGGGGCTCTTGAGGGGTGATGACACAAGCTAGAGCCATGAGAATTTGCCCCAGGCACTCTCAGTCCAGTTTGGGCTCTGATGGGGTCACTGTCCTAGGAGGCCTTTGCCTCTGGGGACAGGCCACCCTCCAGTGGTCACCCTTGCATTCTGGACAGGGGCCAGGTGGCTTGCCCAGCCAGTGGTGCTGCTGGGGGCAGTCTTTTCTGAAGTGGCCAGTCTGACCACATTGGAAGCACTTGTTTTTAGCTCCTCTGGTTT
>CAUYON010025068.1:0-22110 GCA_963573935.1 Arctocebus calabarensis | reverse complement strand
CATCTCCTATGCCTAGGTCAATTTCTTGTGAATTTCCTAGGCCTCAATCCCATGAAAGGACTGTATCCATTCATTGATACATTCATTCACCTTGCCCCTGGTGGAAGGGACTGTATTCATTTGTTTCCTGGCCAAGGAACCTGTACACCTATATATACCCTGAGACTAAAGGCCTAAAGGAGGAGATGGGGAAAGACTGGGAGAGAAACGGAGAGAGCTTCTCTCTCCCCACTAGAATTTTCTCCCTCTACCAGGTGCCTTAATGTTTTCTGTATTCTTTTCTGTAAATAAATTCTGTCTTACAAAAAAAAAATGATTAATGAGATATTTTATTCTTTTTACACTCAGGGTTTTGAATCTGATGTGTTATGTGTGCTCAGACTAGTTACATTCCATGTGCTCACCAGCCACCTCTGTCTAGCGTCTGCTGTGTCCCCACTGCTTGTTGTCACCTGAGAACAGAGCACAGCAGGCTTCCTGGAAGAAGTAACATTGGAAATGAATGAGGAAGTTGGGCCCTGTTTCTAATGATGTCTGAGGAGGATGAGATTGTAATTCCCTGCTGACCTTGAACTCAGACTCCACTTGTCTGGGACAATGCCCCATAGTTGGCAGAATAATGCCCTGAAAGAAGTCCCCATCCTAATTTCCAGAATTATGGAGAAACCAAGACTACAGGTAGAATTAAGATCTCTCATCAGCTGACCTTGAGATGTGAAGATAATCCTGGTTTATGCACAAGGGCCTAATTTAATTACAGAAGTCCTTATAAGTGAGAGGTGGAGGCAGAAGAAGTCAAGGTGATGTAACTGGTGGGAGGACTCACCCTGCCACTGCCAACTGCAAAGACAGAGGAAAAGCATGAGCTGAGGGCTGCCAAGAAGCTGGAGGAGGCGAGGAAGCAGCTTGTCACCAGAGCCTCCAGAAAGGGAGCAGCCCCAGGGACACCTTGATTGTAATCCAGTGAGATTCAGAGTTCAGACCTTCAGAACTGTAAGATACATCAATTTGGGCTATTTTAGGCCATAAAGCTTGTGGCAATTTGTTACAGCAGCCATAGACATGAGTCTCATTTTCCCCTCTGGGCTTTGGAGAACCCACTGAGAGCCCCACTCCCTAAGTGGTGCCTGCTCACCAGGCCTGAGAGAACTAGCATGGGGGCAGGTGTGCAGGGTATGTCCCCATCACTAGCTGTGTCAGCAGTCATGCAGCCCTGGTGTGCCCTTGACAGTCTGTGGGACTAGGGGGGATGATTGAGGTGACAGCACTTTGTCATCACAGAAGTCCTTGCCTGGCACAGCCGTGCATGGCGTTCTGGACAGTAAGGGAGTAACTGATAAGGGGGACCAGGCTGGGATGATTGTGTGGGGCTCCATGCTTTCTGCTCATTCTTCTGTCGACTGAAAACCGTTCCAAAAACATATAATCTATTAATTTCTAAAAAGTAATGCAAATGCCAGAAAGAAAAGCAAAGGGAAAATGACTCACAACCCAGTAGGTGCGTGTGTGCAGAAGGCCCTGTCAAGAGGTCGGGTGAGGCCAGTAATGGACATGATTCTCGGAGCTTCATAGGAGCAGCGCTGTGGGCTAAGCAGGGGCCAGGGAGCCTGGGCTCCATTGCAGGAGTCCACAGGGAAGTGAGCAAGGCTGCACTTTTGATCCTCAGGAATGCTGGACCTCTGGTGTCTCAGACCCTTGCCAGGGTTTAGCAACAAAGGAACAGGGCCATGTCTCTGACAAACGCTTTAAGTGGTGATTCCAAGCCCTGCCTGCCACACCCAGCCTCACCCAGGCAGCCATTTGAGAGCTTCTCAACCATTGCTCCTGCTGAGAGAAGGCATCAATGACCAGCTCCCTGCTGGGGGGGTTGTCAAGTCCCACTGACCGGGTGATGGAGCTGCTGCACAGCTGGGGGGAAGGAGAGGCCAGCAGGGTGCATTCTCCCAGGACCTGAGCCCCTTTCTCACCCATGACCCTAGGGAAGTAAGGGAGGCCCTTCTTGGCCCTGTTTCCCATGAATAGTTACTATCCTTGCCTGGATCCCCAGGAGGAGGCTTGGGTGCAACACCAAGCAGTGGGGACGGGGATGCACGTTCAGTTACTAATCCTAATGTGTTTCTGAGAATTCGGGAGGATAGATGAGGACCCTGTGGGCGTCTCTGCCTTTTGCTCACAGCCAGCCCAGCAAAAGTGACCGCTATTTTCCTGCCTTTCTGTTTTTAATAATAGCACATTATATGAGGATTTCATTTGCAGGAGAGCACTGTGGGGAAGGGAGCAGAGAGAAAGGATGGCAGTGCTCTCTGCACCCCAGGGCCTGATGCAATGGATCGCTCCCCACAGGTTCAAGAGGGCACTGGCATCCGCTGATATTCCAGGGATATAGCAGCCTGAGATTTATGAACTTAATACAGTTTATGCTTTTGTAGCCTCATTGGTTGGGGAAATGCAAGATTCCCTGCTAATATAACTCGAAGCAGGCATGACAAACCACTCCATCACATGGGGCATGTGAGTGCAGCACAGGCCCCACCAAAAACCCTGCATGGGACAACTGTTCTTGAGTCACCAAGAGCAGCTACACGAGTCGCCAACAGCAGCTACACAGCTCCAGCCACTTTTGTACCCCAGTGAAACAGTAGGCATCTCCCAGAAGGAAATTAGGGCGTGATCAGTGGACTTTCTACCTGACCAGACAGACTCTCAAGGAGAACTCTCTCAGCCAATTGCAACAGGAGAAACAAATGTTTGTTTCAGCTTCTGGACCTGGCATCACACAGATATGGGAAAGAATTTGGTAAATAATTGGTTATTTGAAATCAGTGTTTTCCTTTCCTTGCTGGCATCCTGGAGTGCTTATTACCTGGTGAGCAATGGTGCAGCTCAGCCGGAAGCGGTGGGTTGTAACTGATCATCACCAGCAGCTGTCATTAGGGAAGGAAGGGGATGAGTCTGTGAGCCGGGGGCTGGGTTAAGTCCAAGAGAACACACGTTGTTATTACTCTTGTGGTATTTCAGGACAGTCGGGCAGAACTAGGAGGCAGTGGGTTAAGAGATGTCCCAGGCCAGCCCGGCGCCCCCGGCTGATTCCCTGGACACAATGTGCAGTCCCAGAAACAAAAGAACAGGCGACTTGGCTCTTTTTAAATTGCCAAATAGCATGCCTAAAATTATGTACTAGAAACACCACATCCACTCAAAGTTATCATATTCTTCTGAACTGAAGTTTTTTATTTTATTTTTATTTATTTATTTTTTGGAGACAGAGCCTCAAGCTATCACCTTAGATAGAGTGCTGTGGCATCACAGCTCACAGCAACCTCCAATTCCTGGGCTCAAGTGAGTCTCCTGCCTCCACCTCTCAAGTAGCTGGGACTGCAGGCACCCTCCACAACGCTCTGCCATTTTTTGGTTGCAGCCGCCATTGTTGTTTGGCAGGCCCAGGCTGGATTTGAACCCGCCAGCTCAGGTGTACGTGGCTGGGGCCTTAGCCCATTGAGCCACAGGCGCCGAGCCTGAACTGAAGTTTTAAATGTTTTTTTTCCCCAAGCCCTTGGTCAGAATATTTAAAAAGATTATTTTTTGGCTGCCCCAAAGTCAAGTTGTGGTTTAGTAGAATGTCTTCTGGGAATGACTTTTCTCCATCAGAATTCCTAAAACCTATCTTTTAAGTATTTCGTTGTTGTTTCTGGGAAAAAATACAGAGTAAAGGAAATAGAGATTTTGAAACAAAAGAGACAGGTAGAAAGAAAAAAAATCTACAGAGTGACATATGGCCCTGTGATTCTGTTGGACTAATCAATTCACATAATCACCAGTGTCCCAGTCACCATTCTCCCCAGGCTCCCACCAGCCAACCTTCCTGTGGGCCTTGCTGCCCATGCAGTGAGGGATGGGGCCCTGTGCTCAGGGCAAACACTGGACTCCCTTGAGCTCCACTCAGATGATGTGAGACACAAGGTGCATATTAAAATCTTCGTCAAGCCCACTTACCAGATCTGATAATACACAGAGGGGATCCAGACTTCACGAAGTGCACAGGAACCACTAACATGTGGCCAAGCCCTGTTTAATGTGGCCCTTTTGTACCTGAGTAACTGCCTCCCCCCGGATGGAGGCAAGAGGATGTGGACAATGCCATTCCAGGTTCCGTGAGGTGTCAAAAGAGATCTTCAAAGATAACAAATAACAGTGGTTCTAGTTTGTGGTAAGGCAATGGAGTTACATAATAGTTTAATAATTGTTCCAAATTTAAACTGAAAAACAAACCATGCAGAAATGAGACACAGAGTTCAGATGGAGCCTTACCCTCCAGTCTTGTCTATTCACACACTACAGCGCATCTTCATCCTGCCACAGTAAAGAAGATAAGCTCTCTTCTCTCTTGAAAAGAGTTCATTCTGGGGACCAGACAGGGTGCCTGTTTCTTTTTCATACTGTCCCTCCATCCTGTGAGCTCTGATTAAATGATTCCACATGCTGAGTTAAATAATTGGAGTTGCCTAGTTCCCAGTCATTTGTTTGCCAGCTATAATGAGTGTCACTGTTTTAAGGGACTGAAACACTGAAGGAGTAAGACGAGGCCGTGAACACAGCAAACAAGGAATCCTATTCAGAGAATGTGGAGAAGAGAGCTCGCCACTGCCCAGCCCCCGCCACTGCCCACCCTGTACCTACACGCTCATAAATTGCAAGTCCATATTCAAAACTCAAGGGTTTAACTGGAAAACTGCCTCAAAATTTGGAATGTAAGTAAGGCCGGGGCCTGACTTTCAGCTCTTGTTTTACCTCTGTTATTTGCCAGAGCATCCTTGAGTCAGATGCTTCATAATTGGGAGGCTGCAGCTTTCTCACCCATCAAAGGGAGAGGTTACCAGGCTGTTGGTGCCATTCTTTGACTCCTTGTCAGCAAGTTGGTTAAAGTGACTCTAATAAGAGCACACCAGGATTACCCACAGGCCCCACCAGGGAACTCAATAAAAATAAGTCAGACACACAAAAATATAGTGGCTGATTCCATCTTTATAAAGTTCTAGAAAAGGTACTAAATCTAGAGATGGCAGGACGCCTGGGTATAGGAGTACAGGGGGTACATCAGGTGCAAACTACAGAAGGAACTTTCGAGGTGATGGAAATTCCCATGTCTTGATTGCCTCGGTGGTTATAGAGGCAGACGGTTGCATCCACACTGATCAAACTTTGTACTTAAAGTGAGTCCATGTGAGTATGGATGTACCAACTGGGCACAAAAATTTTGTCAATAATGTGACAAAATATAAATGATCCAGGCTCCGTGACAAAACTCCAGGATTGAAACCTCTGCAGGCTGGGCCCAGGCATCAGTATGTTCAACAGGCCCAACGGGCAGTTCTGCCTGCTGCCAAGTTTTCGATTCACCTCAGCATTGAACACAGGGCAGCCCTGGCTTCCTTCTGTTCACTCTCCATCCACGTGGCTTTTGGAAAGGTGTAGTGGTGTCATGGCCTTTCAGAAAGGACTTCATTAAACTGGAAAGTCAAGCAGATCAGTCCCAGACACAAGCTTGCTCCCTGGGTCCTGTCTAGGCTTATGGCAGAGAGGAGGGTTCCAGCCTCTCCTGGAAGTGAGCTTTTGAAATGGCTTTACACCCAGAGTCCTCAGCAGGGGACCATCAAATGGCCCTCCAAAGCCCAATCCCCCCAAGCAAGCACAGGACTGCTGAGCCTCAGGTGAGTGGGCCAGTGCCGCCGCCTCACCATGTTCCCAAAGCAGTGCAGTGCCTGACATTCATTCCTGCTCGCCTGTCTGCAGAAGTCAAGACGGTCACACAGCACACAGTCCTGCAGGCAACTGTGCCTGTGTTCTCAAAACCTCAACTTACAGTCAGGTTGCAGCCAGTTACAATTTTCAAAGCCACTTTTGGGAAAGGGTGAGTAATTCTGTGTCTGTCATGATTCTCGGGTGGGTTCGAGAATCACTTCCCGACCCCACCTGGGATGAGCAATGCACTGTGGGCTGAACTAAACCATTGTTCAAATGCTATGAACAGACCAAGGGCAGAAGTGGGCACCACACTGTCGCAGCAGGAGAGACTGTGGCTGCGTGGTGGCTGACTGGCTATCCTGAGCAGGGCTGCTGACCCGTGGTCACCTGCAGCAATAGCTCACCCGTAAAGTGGAGCTAATGTCACCAAGTCATGGCTGAGGGGAGAACACTTACAACATCTCTCAACACTGTCAGTGAAAATTCAATAACGTAAGTCCGGGGGACTTTTCTGGGATTATTGACAAGATTATTTTTGTTATTGTTACTTTTATTCTTGTTTATGTCTCTTAAGGCAACCTGATTCTAGAGCGTTATTCCTATCTAGATCTTTTCCTTAAGTAGACTTAGAGCAGAACAACTCAACATCCATAAATAGCATGAGACAAAATCATTGCAGCCACACTGCCTTGTGCTCAGGAGAATGATTAATGCCAGGGCTTTTCTGCCAGGGCTTCTCCAATACATCCACACTGGAACAAAAAGGAAAGCTTTAGTGCCTCAGGAAAGCAGGGTGTGGTACAAGTCACATCTGAGCAGCAGCATCTGTGGCTAGCAGGGACAGAGTTTACTGGGGAAACAGTGGTGGTGGCTGGAGAGTCACCGCGGCTTCCAGAGCGTGATCTGCGTGAGGGCCTCTGTCTGAAAGGCTGCGAGGCTGAGGGAGCAGATTTGTGTGAAGCCCTCAGCACAGTTTGGGGCCACTCTGGGTTTAGTAGGAGCGAAAGGTGATTGCCACTATCATCTTCTGTTTCGGATCAGACCTAGTTTAGAAATAGAGAAGCTGAGGAGAGAGAGGCCCAGTAGCCTGTCCAGGGTCATAAAATAGTAAGTGTCGGAGCAGAAACCAGACTCGTATTTGAGCGAGTCTAAATCCATGGGTGTAACCAAGCTCTAGTACATTCCTGGTGTGTATCTGTAAAGCCTCTGGAGAAGATTATTTCCCTCAATATGGAATTACTCTCCTTGGTGCAGGTCAATAACCGAGTTTGTGAAGCCACTCAGAGGTCTGTATTTACCCAGTTTGTGGGTTGGAAATTGGAGCATGGGAGCTGGGTGGGGAGGGGCTGGTGGGCTGCGGTGTGCAGTGAGGCCAGGGCAGCTCCGGACCGGCTAGCGGAAACACTCTGGCTCCTGCACCTTCTCCTTGCCCGCTGTTCCAACTCAGACTTTGCTTTCACAGATGTTCAGACCACGCTGACGTCCCTATCTGGGTTGGCAGGATTTGTTTCTCCAACTATGGTGAATTTAGGATGCAAATCCAAGTTTTCAAAAATGACTTGTTTTGTGTTTTCTCTCCAGAAAATACATAGGTGTCAAAGGTCAAGTATATTTAGTAAGTTATTTTTTCCTAGGAAAAACATTTCAGCTCCGAGAGAGGAAAATTACTTAGCCTAAAGCTGAAGGCACAAATCTCTCTCTACTCAGAAATTAAAGGGTGTGAGCAGCACGGAGACAGCCCTGTTGCTTGAGGGCCCGCCATGCATACATCACTAAGGAAGCCACGACCTCTTATTAATAAAGCTGATGTGTTTGGTTGACTGGCCAATGAGCCTACCTTCAAAGTTATTAAACTTCATACCAGGCTCATACCCTGCCTAGCAGTTAAGTTTAATATAATTCAACTACAACAAAAATGCAAAAAAAGAAAAACTGCCGGATACCAAGGATTTCTTCATGGACAATTATACACGACTGACCTTAAAGAGGGAAGGACTGCTGCAGGAAGCCACAAATCGGGGAGGAAGATCTTTGCTTTGCGGGAAAGCTCTGTCGACTCGCTCTCATCACCTGCACGGCCGCATCGTGAGCAACGTTTGTGCTAAGTGCTTTATTAGCTCTTGGACTCCTCCCCATAACTCTATAAAATAAACACACCACTGTCCCGTTTTTCACACCGAGGCTCCGAGGTCGAGCGAGGAGCCAGCCTAGGCCAGCGCTCCCGCGAGGGGGAGCCCAGCGGCTGTCCAGCCGGCGTGCTCGCTGCGGGGCGCGTGCTCAGCTCTCTTCTCGGCTCCGTATCACCCACGAGCTGCGCGTAGTTTCTCAACCCCCGTGACCACCTGCTTCTCTCCAAAGGCATTTCTCAGGCTACACCGCTATGGGCACTTCTGCTGTCCCCCGTCCAGCACCCCTGGAATTCCCTTCCTCCTCCGGAGGGGTATAAAATGCCGCACTGCAGGCTGTCCGCTGTGGGCTGGCTCGCAGTCACCAAGGGGCTGGACTGCACAGCCTGGTAGTTCGGAGGGGCCGGCTGCCTGAGGTCAGGCCGCAGGGACCCGCCATGGGGAGGTGGGGGCCCCTCCCCTGACGCCGTGCCAGACTCAGAGATGTGGCTTCGTGAGCTTTTTAGCACACGGCCTGTTGAACAGGTGTGATGTGGTGGCCAGCGCAGAAGCGCACACACTTCCTGTTTACCTCCCATCTGCCTTGTCTCATGTCTCTTCTTCCCAGACTCTGCTCCAGGGAAGTGTTTCTCAAGGTTTCAGCAGTTGGCTCCTTGCCTTCGCTCTGCTTCTGAGAGGTACAGGGCTGCGGATATCGTCTCAGTTCCAGGTCTGAGGAACCTGGGACGAGTGAAGTGACCTGCCCTGCGCGACATTACCTCCGTATAGCAATCTCAAGCCCTGTGTTGAGAGAGCTGGCCTCTCTCAGAAACTTGGCGGTCATGCTGTTCTGGGCATGCAGAAATCTAGTCAGCTGCTCTGACACTTGTGTGTCCACCTGGTCTGGAGTTACAAATGCGCACTCATTCCCTATGTGCACACACACACACACACATGCACACATGAGCACGTGTACATACGGACACACATGTGCACACATATGAACACACGTGCTAACGTGCACACATGCACACACACAAACGTGCACACCCACCCACATGTACATATGGACACACACATGCACACACATGTGTACATATGGACACACACTGCTAATATGCACACACATGCTAACATGCACACGTGTGTACAGACGTGTGCACATGTGCAAACATGCACATGTGTAAATACAGACACACACATGCCTGTAAGCTGGAGGGACAATGCTTCCTCTTCTGGTTCACTCCTAAGCTTTTCACTGCTCTTTGTCGTAATTGTAAGCTTCTTTTTGAGGTCTTTCTCTTCCAATATGATTAACTAAAATTAAGTAAATATCTGTAGGTGATCAGCTACATACTACCTACTAGGCAAGCCGTGGGCTAGCTTTCTGAATCTGATGCTACTTATATTGGAACTGGGCAGCCCCTTCTCTGGAACTGCAAATGAGCTGTAGAGGTCTGAAGTCCAGGGCACCTGTAATCAACCCTGAATGGGACACACAGACAGATGTATAGTATCATATCAAGATACCTCAAGAGACATAGAACATTTTCTCCAAAAATCTCTAATCTAAGTAACTTCAATATACTTATTTTTCTTAAGAAACAAATGCATACTATCCATCAGTTTCAGTTAGCACAGGCATTAGATAAAATGAACTGAGTAAGATGGGGCACAGAAATCCCCAAATGGTGGAAATTATGTCTTTAGTACATCTAAGAAATCCCCAGAATTTTGCATCTGATGGGTGGGGGTAAAAGTTGATTAAACCGGTTCCTTGGAGGAATGTATTAAAACCAGTGTTTAAGGATTAGGCCTTGAAAATCAGCTTCTTGAGACAGCAAAGAGCTGCTCGTATTACCTTCCGTGGTCAGAGCCTTTTGCGACACTGTGAAGCACAGAAGACCAGCTGGCCTCTGCCAGAGGCAAGTGTGCAACAAGGAAAGTGCTGAAGCACATCACGGGAGAAGGTGGGACACTTCCCCTGGCCCCTGGTCCCACTGGTCCTCCAGACAGACACAGGGCTAAGTGCCCTCCAGGTTTCGCAAGTGCATTTTAAAGACATCCTTTATCACTTCGCCTGAATCTCTTATTCTTCACTGCAAAAAATTCAACTTCATCAACATCTTTTTTTACAGATATTTTTGCCCTCTCCTTTTTGCTAAGAGTCAAGGCAGAATTCCTGCAGTGTTGCCCCTCTAAATGGAACGCTGAATGTCACTGGTTTACACAGACCTTCTCTAACTACCACCATAGCTTTGGCTCCTCCTACAAGGAGACCTGAGACAAAGACTTGCATGGAAGCAGTTTATTTGAGGGGGTTCCCTGGGAGTGTAGCTGAGGTAGAGGGAAGGTGAGGCAGGGAAGGAGAAAGCCAGGAGCAAGCATGTTCATGAGGGGGATCACTATCTTGAGTACTGAGAGCTCCACTCCCCTGGACCACACACCTCAGAATCACCCCCCTGGACGACAAAGAACCGGGTACCATCCCCTGTTCACATGTCCCCTTCCCTCCTCCCTTCCCAAGTTCCCCTGCACTTCTAGGTCACACAGTGTGCTCATGGAGGGCGGGCCCGTGCAGAAGAAATCGTCCGGCAGAGAGAAGGGGAGCTGCAGGTGCTCACAGAGGGAAGCTGTTGGGGGGCTTGCCACTGACTTGCCTGCAGCTGCAGGGGGGCAGGTGGGCCGGAGCTCTGGGTCAGGGCTCCTGCTTCCACTAGCTCCCACCTCTCCCTTCTCAAATCTTCATTGACAGTCCTTGACAAAGTTGCTTAGGGTCGAGACTCACCTCTGGCCCTTACTAGTTATGTTACCATCAACCAACTTTGACCTCTCTGGATCGCAAATCCTTTAACATGAGGGGAGTAACAGTACCTGTTTCACATGGTTCTGCAGAGACTTAAATGTGACAGCACGTGTCAGGCACTTAGCCTGGTGCTGATAAAATGTTAGCCATCGCCGTATAAGGCCATTGTTTAAGATTTAAGAAATAATAGGGACTGAGGTTTCTGAGACCCCAATTTCAACTCTGCGTTGCTACCAGCTAGTTATGTCATCTTGAGAAAATCGTCTAATGTTTGTGAACTTGAGTTCAGCCTCTCTCGGCTTTCAACATGCCTTCCTTACTGGCCTTAATCATTTGCAGCTTTGCGAGATTTCCTCTCATGTGAACACTTAGAGCCCATTGTAGGGCTCCTAACTGTACTTATTTCCATGCTGTTTTGTCCCAGAGAAGAGGGAGGCCTGAGGAGAAAGAGGGAGATGGGAGCGGCTGCCAATGGAGCAGTCAGATCCCACCTGACACGTGCGGAGTTCATGGCATTGTGTGGGTGCAGTTCTGAAGTGTGAGATAGAGCAGGGACTACCAAAATGTGGCCACACATACACAAAGGCAACACACACTGCTGGACAGATGGCACTAGCTCAAAGCAGGGTCACTAAAAACCTCCAATCCATAAAACACACACACACAGAGTACCCGTGAAGTGTAATGAAACAAGGTGTACCTGTGCTTAGGTCAAGAAACTGTGGAGCCATCGAAGGTTTTAACCAGGGAAACGATACAGTCAAAGCAGTAGATTTGAAGAATCAGCCAGCAAGCTGTACAGATGAGTCAGAGCAGGTTAAGATAGGAAGGTGGGAGCCGGCTTAGTAAGCTTTGTCTCCTCACTGGTGTGTTGGAGTCAATAACAGTAAATCCTCATTGATTGTGAGCATGGAGCCTGCACCGTGTGCCTTCTTCTCTTATACATCCTACAAGAAGATACGGTTTTCTGATCAATCACTCTGGGTTCTATCACTGCCTGAAGTTGTTTGTATTACTAGGTACCTGCCCCAGGGTGCCTCAGTCTCCCCACGGGGTGTGCAGAACCTCTGCCTGCTGACACCACTTTCATCTCAGACAGATCACAGTAAATACAACTGTGGGTACCGTGCTGCATGTAGCTCACAACACCGTTGGATGGTTCTCATCCCTCACGAACTCCCCATTACTGTGAACTGCCACAGGGTAAGCACACAGGACTTTCGTCTCCCACCTGGCCTAATTGCTACAGAATTTATCTTTGAGCCCACTTTAAGTTTTAAAATATTTTTATTCCTCCGCTCTCTCCTTTAAAATTCTCAATATGCCTATCCCATTCATTGTGTGCAAGACTACAAATGCCTGTCATCTCCCTTTCATTAAGACAGAGCGTCTATTCACAGTCCTGCTCACAAAGACTCTGAAAAGGAGAGATGGCTTGTTTGGATGGAGACACCTCCGGGCTGCATGCAGCAGGCTGGCATCCCAGTGGACCTGAGGGCACATCTCCAAAGGGCTGCTGGCTTTGCATAAGTAACTCAATCTGGCAATAACATCTAATGATTTCAGGCCTGCTCCTAGAGACTCTGCCAATGCTAACAGCAAGTCCACTGCCATTTTCAGTTGTGAAGCATCTTAGATAGCAAATGCGTGTTAATTTTAAAAATTCCGTTGGTGTCTACATGTATGCATGAGTGTAGATGTTAAGGTGTTCTGTCCCATGCAATCTGGTATTATTTTTTTTGGTTCATTAATGTTGCTTTTAATAAATCATTATTACTATCTTTATATGAGCTGAACTATAATTCTTATAATTGGCACCTACCTATGTAAAGAAATGATCATAATGTATTTACTATTTACTGAGTGTCTATTATACAGAAGACTCAGAAATGACTATCACAGTAATCCCAAGAGATATGTGTTATTAACAAGACATTATAGGTAAGGAAAATTAAATAATGAGTTCAAGTATGCAGTTAGCAAAGATGGACTGGGAAATGGAATTTGAGTTTTCCTGGGCAGAGTCTCTTTCCTATCTTGACTATCACTGAGAATCTATAAATGTTTGCTAAATGAGTTAGTGCGTGAGGGACTCCAAAAGCATATCTTTAATTTCTGTATGATATTGGATCAATTTATAGCCACAACAACAAGCTGTAGGTAACTGATATTATATAAAATTAAAATTTGATTTTTAAAAAGTCTAACAATAAGGGGACAAAATAGACAAAGTTGCCCATGGGGACCCCCACCTCACACTCTGATCATCTTGCATAGACACCACTGACCAACGCCATTCCTCATGTCTGAATGTGGACTCGTGTGGGCCACACCTGCTGAAGACTGGCCAAAAGAAATGGATTTGTTTAGCTTTGGGCCATAAATTTCACACATCAAGACTATGGCTTCTGGAAATGAAAACAAAGTGGCAGAGGATTTCCTGTGAGCAAAGCATGGCTCTAGGTCCTGGGTTGAGTTCCAAACTTCCCACCCACAATCTGGATTCTGGAAGACGTTCCTACAACACGTGGGATGTGTTGCTACTGTCTCCCTTCCTTGGGACCTTACTGATCGCCTGTAGATGGGTAAGTGCGCTCAGCCACGCTGCTTCCTTGGCCTCACAGGGTCAGGACCAGCACACTGCTGTGTGGCTGGGGCTTCCCTGCCACCTCCCTTGTGCCAGCCTTCTCCATGGTGAAATTAAATGACTAGAGGGACTGAATGTCCATTTTACAATCTCCCCTTCTTTTTACTAGTTGTTCCTTTTTAACAATTTCTTTCCTTCTAACAAGTGAATTTTTCATTCTATTACAGTTATCTCTTGAGTTCCCTGTCAAGTTTGTTTTAATTCTTGCATTCCCTTATGAGATATTCACTCAAAATGAATTGCTGTCCCATCAGTTACATAGCTGTGCTCCTGGCGTGGGAATTCTATTTCTTCAAAGGCTTTATTCACTTAAATGTATTCTTTTTAGAGGTCTCTATTATCTGTAATCCTTGGAGGGAACCACTGAGAATAGGGCCTTTTGCTGCTGAGAGGCTTGAGAAACAAAACTGAAATATTTTAAAACGAAAGGCACCTCTGAGCTGACGCGTGCCCTGGTCTGACTGTCACTGGGCACCAAGCACCAGACACAACACAAAATGGCAATTATTCTTCCTGGCTGCCAGTGCCAAATGAGTTTTTTCTGCACTTAAAAATGAACAGAGGTTTGCAGTAATTGAATGAAATAATATACAATAATTTAAAATATTGTTCATTCAGAGAGAGATTAGGCTTTAATTAAATGGTGCCATTTAATACACTGTCCAGCAGATACTGTAATTGGTGTCTTTAGCAGAAAACACAGTAATATCTGAGCTGGACAGAAGTGATGATGATACTAATTTAGCCCAGTGGGTACATAACCAGCCTGGCCACCTGACACGGGCGAATGGGCAATAAGCTTTGATCATGACACCTGCACCCTTCTTCATCAGTCATTCATTTTCTGAAATAAAATTACTAATCACCCAGACAAAAAAATCCTGTTTACATTAAACAGAGATGCTCTATGGGATGTTTCAGGGTTAAAAGGATGTTCATTTCTATGGCTACAAAAAGGTAGAGCTATCTTCAGAGCAGTTATAAAATTACATTTTATTTGAGCAGGGAGAATGGCATTTATTATTTTTAAAAACTGTCATAAATGCAAAATAGCAGTCACCAGTTTGTTCAAAGAGGGCAGCCAATTTTCTGGCACCATAACAGCTCATATTTTAATTCCTGTCTTCTCTGGGTCATTTACAAGGACATTTCCATTTCCAGGCTTGGTGCCTGTTTCCTCACTGCTCATTCCTGAAATGTGATATGATAAGACCCTATTCTTCGGAAGCCATTCTGCTTGATAATTCTGAACAAAGCCAGAAATGGGATAGGGGTGAGGTGAAGGAGAATTTACCTGAATCTAAAAGAAAAAACAATTACCTTCTAAGGTCTAATTCTGTAGATAAATTATGAAGTAACCTGAGATTAGATTAAATTCCTTTGCTAAATTCTTTGTTTTCAAAAATATACACACTGTACCTAGGGATGGAAAACTTTCATTTCCCTGCTTTCAAATGGCTGTAAACATGTTTATTTTGGAAAAGAATGAAAACAATGATTATAGCAAAGAGCTGGCTGAGTCACAATGTCATAAAAACAGGCTGGCTCTGTCACTGGGTAGAGTCCCTGGGGCGTAACCCACCTTTATAGATGTTCGTGGGATTATCAGGTGCTTTCCCCAGCCCCTCTCTGCATGGTGGAATTCAGGGAGAGTGTTCCATGAGAAATGCAACTGGGGACATGGGAGTGATTGCAATGCTTCCTTCTTGTAACTAGCATCCCCAAAATGCTACCATCAGGTTGCTCCCTGCAATCTCAAAAGCACTAGCAACCCAAACTGGGGGAAAGGACCCTGAGTTGAATAAAGGCTGCCCGGGACCTTCTTGGGCCCTCACAGTTAAAGGCCGAAACACAGACGGACATCTCAAGACAGTTGTCAAGGGCCGTCACCCTCACTGGCCATGTGAGGAGGTCATTGGAACTCCTTGCGTTCTCCCTTACACATCAAACCACACTCGCCGGCCTGGGGTGCAATCACACAATCTACCTGCTTGGGAAAACCACTGCCTCCACCGGGCCTCCCTGAAAATCACTCTTTAAAGCAGAGTCCCCAGTCGCACCCAGAGACGGCTCTGGACGAGGCCCCTGCTGCCTCCTGCCAGGTCCCACCGCTGTTTTCAGTTGCTGCCCTTCCTGGCCTTTCTGGGGCAATTCAAGAGGTTTGATGCCACCCTTCTGCATGCACATCTCTTCTGGTTACAGCAGCCTTAAGTCAGAACCTCCTCCGCCGGAGCGACTGTTCTAGAATGCGGATGTGCTCAGGCACCCTCTTGTAAAATCTTTCTGTCTTCCAGCTCATACAGGATAACAGCCAGAAGCAGTGGCGCGGCGTGCAGGCCTTCCAGGTGGCTTCGAATGCTCTACTTTTCACGTCCTCTCTCCCTCCCTCATCTGGCTCCCCTGTCTCTCTCCGAATTTCTCGTGGTCATCTCAGCAGTCCATGTTTTCCTAGTCTCCGTGTCTGCTCCCGTAACGGACACACCTCGTCCTTCCCCATCCAGACGTGTAACCTCCCCCACACCTGCCTGGAGGCTTCTCGGGGCCAGAGCCTGCCCCTGACTTGCCCCGTGCGTCTGCAGCGATGAGGTAAGGCGATGTGTCCCCGAGTTCAGGCCTGCGTCCCCCGTGCGTCTGCAGCGATGAGGTAAGGCGATGTGTCCCTGAGTTCAGTCCTGCGTCCTCCTGTCTCCATCGAACCTTCTCCATATCTTGAGCATCGTGATGTTAATTTGCTCATTAATTATCTAGATGTGAATCACACATCTACTGAAAGGGAGGTTTTCCCTTTCCGGGACTTTCCCTCAGCCATGTGCAGGGCAGACAGGTCTCACTCAAGACACGTTTGCTGGCGGAGGGGAGAGACTGTGGGACGTGTCTCGTGAGCACCCAACATGGGTTTTCCGGCTCCCCTGCACTCTCCCCTCTCTCAGGGGGCATTTCACATCTTCGTCAGCTCCAGCCAGGGGTCTTCTGAATTCTGTTTCCTGGGTTTCTGCAATGACCCACCTGTCACTAAGCAGGCGAGGACAGCTCTAGCATTTCACCCAGAGCCCCCCTCACAGCTTCCCTCGGAGCGCCAAAGCCTAAGTGAGCCCTGTAAGGAAGCCTGCTCCAGGCTACCCAGGGCCTGCTTCCTGAGGCTGCAAATGCAGATCCCCAGCATTCTCCCGCCTCCTCCCTTAAACACCCACTAGGAAACAACCGCAGCCCCAAGACTGCCAAAGAAATCCACTGGGATTGTAGCCATTCCCCACGAGTAAGCAAACCGAAATGCTCATGTATCTCGCACTAAACACAGTGTTCAAATTAAAAATAAAACTCACGTGGTTTGGTTAATGGTTTTCCCAGGCTTGAGGTGGAGACCAGACCCCAGATCTGTCTCTGTCGCTTCAAGAATGTCAGCTGTTTTGCTGCTTGCTATACACACTGTTAGCTAGTAGCTGGCACCTGAAACACTATTATTCATTCTTAAACCTCAAGTCCATTGAACTGAGAAAGGGAATTCATTACATAATTTAAATTAGATCCAAATTGAAGGGCCCTTTTCTCAGCACATCTGCAAAGATGTTCAGTTTCTAAACCCACGTTGCTTGGGATGCTGGCTAATGGATGGCATTTGGAATCAGCTCTGTTTCTGTCATCTTTCCATAGGTCACTCAGGGAGGTATAGGCTGATGCTTCCACATACAACCTGTCTTCCTTGATAATGTATTTAAATTTAATTCTTTGAAAAATTATGTGAATTTTGGTCACAATTATAGGTTCAGCTTTTACTTGAGAGGACCTGTCAGACTAGAAAATGAGTCATGTTCATTGCCAAGGTGCTAGAAAAAAAATCCCTCAGTGCCACCTGGAACCCTGGTTGGTTGTAGACATCATTTATTCTTAGAAGAGCTGGGAATGGGATTCGGAGTGCCTGCCCTCCACTCCAGCACTTTTCCACTGCTCCTGCTCAGCACCGTGCCAGGAGCCCCGTAGGCCACAGCCGAGTCGCAGGGGAGCAGCTCAGGGGCTTCCAGTCAGTTAATCCACCCAACATTTGCAGGGTACAGCATTGGGCCAGGGAAGGCATAAGGAGCAAATCAGTTTTTCTAAGCTTACACTCAGTTCTCAGTGCCAGCTGGGAAAGTAGCCTGCAATAGTTACAAAAAATCTGCCAGCATTTCCCTCCAGTCTAGGACTTGATCCAGGCCACCAGGGCTTCTAGAATAACTTCCATTCTGCACATTCTGCTATGCCCTTTCCTAAACAGTGGGGCCAAAGAGAAGAACATAAGACCAGTGCCCATAACAGGCCTTCCTCAGGTGACTTAATCCCAAGCTCTCTCTCACAACCACACGCAAAACTCCCTGGGCCAAAGAAGCTGTTCTTACAGATAAAACTTTCCCCAAATAGACTCTCTGGGCTTTTACTTTGTCTTCTCCTCTAGTCAGTCATAATAATAATTATAGTTACCATTATTCACAGAAAAATACTTATTTCCAGTTGTCCTCTTGGTGTTGAGCAGGTAATTAGCATAGCTCTCCTTTCCTTCCAGGGCAAATCAGGCTCCCTCTCCATGCTGTTCCATGTTACTCCAATGCTGTTCCCCGCTGCTCTTCCTCATAAGGGTTGCCGGCAGTGGAGGATCTCCCATCAGCATCAGTACCTCACAACCTGGCTTCTCTGGCCTTGCAGAACAGGTCTTTCCCTTTCTGGCACATCCTCACCAACATTCCAGAGAGCTGCTCCTCAAAGGGTCTGCCCAGAGTCTTTTAGAAATACCTACAAACCTCTACAACCCCTTTTACAAACATTAACAGGAAAAAAATAAGAGTATTTACAAAGAGGTGGATGGCTTCACAGCTTTTCTACATGCATTATTTATTTTCATTTTCACAAAAGTCATACGAGATGGGTGGTGTTATTTTAAAAATGAGGGTCATGGCAAAAAGCTCCCAATTCTCCACCCACCCCCCCCCCACCTCAGTTAATCTTCTGTTCCTCTGCCTTCACTTTCACTTTTGGAAGCCTAATTGCTGGTGTCATTTCTGTACTCCAAACCATTCATGATTCCCCACCATCTCCATAATAAAGTCCGAATTCCCTAGTCTGGGGTGCCAGGCTATCTGCTGTGAGGTGAGCCTGCAATATGATTTCCTGTTTTGTTTCCCAGACCCCTCCAATGTGCAAGCTGTGATCCAGCCAAAATAAATTACTGAGTGCCTCACACTTACCCATGCAGGAGATGCACCATGGGAGAGGCATCTAATTTGGACACACTGAGATTTATTCAGATTCCAACTCTGCGTTAACCAGCTGTTTCACCTTGAGAAAGTAACTCTCTGAGCCTCTTTTTAAAATTCATCTGATCATTTACAAAATATTTGTTGGTGAACAAAGAGATCCCCACTGAGGGTGCAGCAACAAGCAGCCTTGGGACTGTGGTGCCAAGCACTACCGGCCAGTTCTTTAACTGAGGCTGTGGCCACTCACAGCCACCCCTACAGCTCCCCGTGCTGTCCTGCCCCGAGTCCTCCTCAGAGCATCTGACCCCCACCCTCACGCAGGGTGAATGTGGGCGTGCAGGCAGCAAGGCCCTGCCTCTGTCCTTCCACCCCACCCAGAAACGCTCCCTTCCTGCCCTGGGGATCCAGGATGTAGATATTATACAATTTTAGGTATTGGTATTGTACTACTTTTTTTCTTGAGATGGGGTGTCACTTTGTCACCCTGGGTAGTGGCATCACAGCTCACAGTAATCTCAAACTCTTGGTCTCAAGTGATCCTCTTGCCTCAGCCTCCTGAGTAGCTGGGACTACAGGTGCCCACCACAATGCCTGGCTATTTTTGGAGATTGGGTCTTGCTCTTGCTCAGGCTGGTCTTGAACCTGTGAGCTCAGACAGTCCACTCGCCTTGCCCTCCCAGAGTCCTGGGATTACAGGTGTGAGCCACTGTGCCCGGCCTACACAAAGGTTTCTAAATCCCTTCTTTTCTATGTACTTTTTTATTTAAACGGGGAGTGGGAGGGGGTCGGGTGGAAACTCTCACCATAAAGTCCATCAATATTTGGGGGGAAAAAAAGGAGAGAGATTGATTCTTGCTGTTGTGTCAGAGTGAGGGGTGGGTTAGCGGCTGGACCTTGGCCTAGTCAGGCATTTGGGGCCAGCCAAGGGAGATGCAGAGCAGGGAGCCTCAGGGCCTCCCAGGGACTGGAGGCTGGAGAGCGATTCCAAGTGAGGCTGGGAAGGAAGCAGAGTCAGATCCTAGAGGCTTTTTGGGCTTTGTTTCAGAATTTGGACTTGAATGAGGAACAAAGTGTTACCCCAGGGCCTCAATTGGTAGGAGAATGGGATCTTCTGTGCACCCTGCTAGGGCCTCTCCGCTGCTGTGTGGAGACCGGAGTGGATGTGCTGGGCAGGAGGATGAGTCCAGTAGCAGGGCAGGAGCGCGGGTGGCTGCAGTAGTGCCTCAGAGCCGGTGTAGCCTGCACTCCACCTGGGGGTGGGATGCAGAGGGGGTGGCAGGGACAGACGCAGGCAGTAAGGAGTTCAGCTGGGATATTATTCAGAGTCTAGGTACTAACAGGGCAACCACCCAATGGGGTTCTCACAGGAATTCAGTGAGGACATATGTAAAATTCCTCACACTCAGTGGCTATCCCCTTACATATAGTTTTCTTTGCCATTTCTTCAGCCATTCTCTTTGCCTGGAATGCTCTCTCTTTCTTTTCCACAGGTTCAAATCTAACACACACCAAAAATCGCCTTCTCCCTCCAGCCTTCCCTGACCTTCCCTTTCTGGACTCCGACCTCACAGAGCACGTTGGCTATTTGCTGTGTCATGTTGCCCCTTTAACCACGGACATGTCATTGCTGAGGGGACTCATGTCTGACTGACCCCTAGCCCTTGCATTGGCACTTAGGAATAAATAATCACTATATAATAATAAACAATGAAATAATTGTTATTTACATAATAGAATATAGTTAACATACCATATAAAATGTATAACATAAAAATCATATTCAGGAAGCCAATCATTTATTATGGAATGAATATGAGTATTTTGCTACAGTTTTCTCTCCTGAAAGCAGCAAAGAATGGTATGGACAGAGCACAATTTTCTGTGTAAAATTGACTAAGTAGATCTTTCATGTCCTAACATCCCTGAACCTCAGCTTCTTTACCTGAAAGTGATAATATAAATCCCTGACTCTCGAGGAAATCATGAGAATGGATGAACAGCAGGCAAGAGGCTGGATCCGGTCCTTTGTCTATAAGTCCCATTCGGCACTCTCATTCATAACACAATTGCCGGGTGCCTGCTGCTGTCATTAAGGCCATGCTATTTAGCCTTACGGTCTGTTTCCACACCCCATCAGGTCACATGCCTGGCTTCTGAGTGCTTTGCATCTCTGCAAATCTGCACAAACAACAGATAAAGACCTTGCTTTGATCAGAGTCTAACAGAAATCACTGGTAACAAACGAAACTGCTCAATGTCTAGAAAACCTTATAAGAATGGGAGATATTGCCAAAAACAGGAAAAATATTATTGACTGGATGCAATCCCAGGAGCCAGGATGCCGCCTTGTCTGATCAGGACTTAAGAGAAATTGAGAAATGTGTGAGAATGAGTATTGAAAGACACAAAAGCTCAGAGATGAAGAGTGTCTTGAAGATGCTTGCATTGGACATAAAGGGGTTCAGTTTCTTATCATTTGTTTTTAACATGTATTTTATTATTCTTCATTATATTATTTCCCCCCACCCCCTAGTGGTAAGACAGAATTTATTTACAGAAAAGAATACAGAAAACACTAAAGCTCCTGGTAGAGGGAGAGAATTCTAGTAGTGAGAGAGAAGCTCTCTCCATTTATCTCCCAGTATTTCCCCATCTCCTCCTTTAGGCCTTTAGTCTCAGGTATATATAGGTATATGGGTTCCTTGGCCAGGAAACGAATGAATACAGTCCCTTCCACCAGGGGCAAGGTGAATGAATGTCAGAGGCATAACTTGCAAACATTTTCTCCATTCTGAGGGCTGTCAGCTTGCTATACTGACTATGTTCTTAGCTGTACAGAAGCTTTTTAGTTTGATCAGGTCCCAGTAGTTTATTTTTGATACTGCTTCAATTGCCTGGGGAGTTCTCATAAAATATTCACCCAAGCCAATTCCTTCAAGAGTTTTCCCTGCACTTTCTTCTAATATTTTGATAGTTTAAATCTTTAATCCAGTGAGAGTCTACCTTAGTTAATGGTGAGAGGTGTGGGTTTAGTTTTAGTCTTCTACAGGTCGCCAGCCAGTTCACCCAGCACCATTTGTTAAATAGGGAGTCTTTTCCCCATTGAATGTTTTTTTTTTTTTCTTTTTTTCCCCAATGAATTTTTTTAATTTGCTTGTCAAAGATCAAGTAATGGTAAGTAGCTGGATTCATCTCTTGGTTCTCTATTCTGTTGCAAATGTCTACCTCTCTGTTTTTGTGCCAATACTATGTTTTGATCACTATCAATTTATAGTAGAGACTCAGGTCTGGTAGCGTGATTCCTCCTGCTTTGTTTTTATTTCTGAGTAATGTCTTGGCTATTCAAAGTTTTTTCTGATTCCATATGAAATGAAGTATTATTTTTTTGAGATATTTAAAATATGACAATGGAGCTTTGATAGGAATTGCATTAAAATTATTTATTGCTTTGGGTAATATAGACATTTTAACAATGTTGATTCTTCCCAGCCATGAGCATGGAAGATTTTTCCATTTGTTAACATTTTCAGCTATTTCTTTCCTTAAAGTTTCATAGTTCTCTTTATAGAGATCTTTCACATC
>CAUYON010025067.1:0-34118 GCA_963573935.1 Arctocebus calabarensis | reverse complement strand
TTTTTTTTTTGTAGAGACAGAGTCTCACTTTATCGCCCTGGGTAGAGTGCCGTGGCGTCACACTGCTCACAGCAACCTCCAGCTCTTAGGCTTAAGCGATTCTCTTGCCTCAGCCTCCCAAGCAGCTGGGACTACAGGCACCCGCCACAGCGCCCAGCTATTTTTTTGTTTTGCAGTTCGGCCGAGGCCGGGCTTGAACCCGCCACCTTTGGTATATGGGGCCGGTGCCCTACTTGCTGAGCCACAGGAGCTGCCCTTAAAAAAAGTTTTTGATGAATCTTTCCTAATAAGAAGAAAAGGGGTGTCAACATGTTTTGTGCTGTCATTTTTGAACATTTACTACATGATGGATATTATATATATACATCTGCATTTCCTTCTTACATCAATGACTCTATGACCTGTCTTTATCCCATTAATAAAATATTGTTAGTAATTAATATGCTATGGCTATTATTAATTCCAATAACCTGAAGTCATTTTGTGAGGTTAGTATGTTGACACCTAAGCGTGAATACGCTAAGCCCAGAAATAATCAAGGGACTTACTTGATATACACAGAGTGTCAGGCAGGTTTAGAGCAAGTTTACTTTATTCTGTTCTCATAAAGGTAAACATATTTTCTAGGTTTCTGAGTAAAAGGTGACTATTAGATTTTATGTATTTAAATATAGGTTGACTTGTAGTCTTTTTTTTTTTCTTTTGTAGAGACAGAGTCTCATGTTATCACCGTCAGTAGAGTGCCATGGTGTCACACAGCTCACAGCAAGCTCCAGCTCCTGGGCTTAGGTGATTCTCTTGCTTCAGCCCCCTGAGCAGCTGGGACTACAGGCACTTGCCACAACACCCAGCTATTTTTGCAGTTGTTGTTGCAGTTTGGCTGGGGCCGGCCACTGAGGGCTAGCACCACCCTCAGTCTATGGGGCTGGTGCCCTATCCCCTCAGCCACAGGCGCCGCCCTGAATTACAGTCTTAATACTAACAGGGATTTCTTCTGTCTTGCTCTTTAGCCCTAGTGCCTAGCATAGCAATTAGACATGGAACTTGCTAAATGAATAAATGCATCAGAGACATAAGTGGCAATTCTTCTATGAGGCAATTTATTTTTTGTAAAATTAACATTCTTTACACATAAAAACACACATTCCAAAAAAAAAAAAAAACCCACACATTCCCTCCTCCCTAGGAAAAGGTATCAAGGGTAAGAGACCCACCAAGAGGCTGAGATAATGACAGCCCAGATCAGAGAGAGTAAAGGAATGTCCGAGGCTGTGGCAGTGGGGATGGAGAGCATGAACTGATGGAAGAGCACCTTCTGAAGAAGGTGTGAAGAGATTTGTTTTCCTAGGAAGTGTGTGCTTCGTGGGAAATATATACAACTGGGAAGGTGAGCAATTCAGGGTGATTGCACGGCATCCAGCAGATGCCTTGGGAAACAGGATTATGCCTTAGCAATAGGAGATACCCTGAAATATTTTACAAAAGGAACATCCAAAACTCAGACTCAGGTTGGAGGGCTCAGACAACCATCCAGGGTGTTGCCAGTATGACTTGGGCTTTTTGTTGTCTCTGTTGGAGACGGTGGCCTCCTACATACAGTAACACTGCGACTAGAAGCTTTTCATTTTCTTTTTTAAGCTAGAATTAAAGCAAAACCAAATGAAATGATAGATGCCAGAAGAGATTGTGTTTCTGCAGACTAGTGACATTTATTTCCCTAACTCTTTGGGACTGTATTAAAGTTCCTATTAGTTTTTATATTCGTTACTGAACTTTAAGTGGTAACATTCCAGATGACATTTTTCGTGGGAAAGTTTTTTGCCATGTTAAAAAGTTACTAATTACGTAGCATCTTTCAAGTGATCTAGATAGTGCTTTCCCAGCTATACACATTTCCTCAATAATTAACAAAGCTGGTTGAATGAAATAGCTTTATTTCTCAAGAAACAAGACTTTTATCTGAGTTGTGACAGATTATGTCCTCTCAGATCTTTTATTTATTCACCCTGCGTTGTAACCCCCTATATAATTGAGTTATCAAGAGCCCAAAAGACTTGAATTTGTATTCATCAATGAAGGTATTGGGATGGGAAAATGGGAGAAAAGAAAGTTTGTGGATTATTCTTCCTTCTTCACCCTCCCCAAAAATATGTGCTTAAGTTGGCTGAAGAGAGCAGATTCTAAGACCATCCCAACCTCTGCACCTGAGCTAATCTGAGTGCCCCATAGTGAGCCTATGCCAGTCTGTCTTCTGTGTTCTTCGTATCACTCTCTACATCTGCATTATCTCATTCTTAGTAATTCATCAGCCCTGAGTTCAAGTTCAAGTGCCATGAAACTTTACATGCTCAACACAAACTATGAGATATCATCTGTTCACTCATCATTCAACCAACACTGTGGCCTAGCCTTTGGATTCTGTATGGTAAGTGTTAGAATAGAGGGTTATAAAAAGTGCTCTGGAAAGGTCCTCCCTCTTTCCTCCTACTTCTAATTGTTGTCATTTTTATCTTCCATGTCACAACTCCTAAGTTTAACTTCTGTAAAATTGACTCTGTTCTCATGACAGAGAAAATGGAGCGGGGATGTAAGAGGGGTGGGGGGAGAGCATGGATGTAAGTTTGTTACCAGTTAAAAAATGCAGTGAATCTGTTAGTGTGGCTGGATTTTTTTGGACTAATGTACTGGATGGCTTCTTTTTGTTAGGAAAAAAATGAAATTAATTTTTATTCAAAACAATGGAATGCTGAACACTCACTTAACACCTGCACATGTTCACCCCCTCACACACACAAATACATATCAAATGACAAAGAGGATATGTACTATGTAAAATGAAAGGATGTAAATTTCATATAAATTGCTAGCCATCTCTTTTTATTTTTATTTCAGATCAACAGAAGGGTACATACAATTAGGTGACGTTGTTTTCATTTGTTAGGTAGAGTCCAAGTTGTAGTTGAGCGCTTCACCCAAGAGGTCTGCCATATATCCCTATGTCGTATCTGTTAGGTGAGAACTTAACCAAACCCCCTCTCTGCCTTCTTGAATTTAAATGTTTTTCTCTTTGTGTGGGCGTGTAGTTTTTCATATTGACCACATTGGATACTTGCTTTTCCATTCTTGTGATACTTTACTTAGGGGGATGTTCTCCAAGTCCTTCCAGGTAAATAGAGAATATGTAAAGTCCCATCTTTCTTTATAGTTGAATAAGATTCCATGGTATACATATACAGCAGTTTATTTATCCATTTTTGGGTCGATGGGCACTCGGGTTGTTTCCACATCTTGGTGATTGTGAATTGAGCTGTGATAAACATTCTAGTGCAAATGTCCCTATTGCAAAATGATTTCTTTTTTCTCTTGGGTAGATACCTAATAATAAGATTGTGGAGGCAAATGTAAGATCTATTTAAAGAGAAAGATATCTCTTTATAATGTATCATATTAACTGAATCTTGTTTCATGTCTCCATTTCCAAGAATGATGAGGATGATGAGACCCATCTTGACATAATTAAGAACATACAAGAGAAGATCTCAAGGTTCATCTTAGAAATCTCTGGAATGTGAGTTGGTTTTCTGTGATACCTTTCTTCAATAAGATTATTTTCTTACATAAAAAGAGATTTCGCTGCTGATAAAATAATGCTGGCATAGATAGGAACATCTATAGCATTGGAGCTGCTTTGAACTAATTTGCAGCAGGGGGAGGATGGAGAATTGATAACTCATTCTGAGGTCTACTATGGTTATTTTACTAAAAGTTTTGTTTGAGGAAAGTGTGAGAAGCTAAGTTGAAACAGGCCATGGTGAAACAGTTTTTATTGGTGGTCAGAGGAGTGCAGATGAGAAAAGTTCTCTTAGAAATGTGCTTTGCAACAGGTCAGCTGTGGCACACAGATGTTAAGCAAACCATTCAGTATTGAGCCAGCCATTGAAGTTTAAATGATGTGTAAAATTTGCTTTAGAAGCAACTAAGGATATATATTATTACTTTGACACATGGCAGATGCTAAGGGCTTTGTATGAGATTTTACATAGGTGAGTACTTCTCTGTCAGTAAAGCAAAAAGGTAGCATATGATGGAAATGGCTCATTTATGGGAGCATGTAAGATCTCTGTTAAGCGAAGGAAGTAATATAGTCCAATGTTCTATTCAGTAATGACAGAATGCTGAAAGCAGACTAAAGAAATAGCGCAATACCTTGAATAAATGTAATCTTCAAATGAGAGATGCAAATACTAGAATTTAAAATGTGCCCAAGAATAGAAAAGGTTGACAATCCCTATGTTAGTATTCATGCAGATTTTTGTAGAGTGGAAACATTAGCTCAAGGCAGGAGCATGTGGACATAAAAGACTAAGGTGTCTCTCAGGGCTGTGTCTCTCAGGGGCCTCTTTTTGTTGCCACTTTCCATGGTCCACAGATCTTTTGCTAATGAGGAATGCTGGTCATAAGAAAGACGAGTCAGGGTGGCGCCTGTGCTCATCGAGTAGGGCACCAGCCCCATATACCTAAGGTGGCAGGTTCAAACCTGGTCTTGGCTGAAATGCAAAAAAAAATAGCCAGGTGTTGTGGTGGGTGCCTGTAGTCCCAGCTACTTGGGAGGCTGAGGCAAGAGAATCGCCTAAGCCTAGGAGTTGGAGGTTGCTGTGAACTGTGTGATGCCACCGCACTCTACCAAGAGCGATAAAGTGAGACTCTGTCTCTACAAAAAAAAAAAAAAAAAAAGAAGGCCAAGTCAGACAGGGCATGGCTTGGTCCAAACTCATAATGCCCATTTTATTTATTCAAGAAGAAAACGTTGAAGACATACAACTAGGGATATAAAACATAATACATGTATAACTTAAAATATTTTAGTGTACTGCGGAAAATACAGGCAAATAAACACTATTGTATTCTTTTATAAATACTGTATGAAGAGGTACGGCCAAGATTCTATGGAATTTCACAGGAGAGTGCCTGGCCAGACTGGTGGCTCAGTGAATATCTAGGAAGGCCTCCTGGAGGAGAGGAATTTAAAAAGAAACCAAGGAAAAGAACTTAGCAGGGAAAAATTGAAGATTTGTATGCATTGTGAAAAGTATCTTATTGAGAAATTAAATATTTCAGATAGGGGAAAAATTTAAAAATGTACCCTATTAATGGGCAACAGTTTTTTTCCTCCTTTCTAGAAAACAACAATTATTTTTAAGGTTTACAATATAACTAGGTAAATAGTTCAGCTTATGACATATAACAGCAAGACAAAAAGCTTGTTTCTTCTCCTTGATTGACTATTAAAAGTGCTATTCTAATTAGCCAAGGGTGATTTTTTCTTATTTTAAAAAATTGAGTGCAAAAAAGTGTTTTTTTGTTATGCAGATAAATTTTATCATGCTGGTGTGATGATAAAATGTCCCCATCACCAGCATAAGGTAGGCTGTACACAATAGATATACTTGTACTCTCTCTACTCCCCTCCCAATCTTCCCCCTTCTCAGATTCCAACGTCCATTACTGCTATTTATCACCATCTATACCCTTCCTTGAGGTCTCAATTATTAATGAGAACAGTGCTGACTTTTTACATTCCTGAGATACTCCACTTAGGATAATGATATTCAGTTTCGTCCATGTTGCTGCAAAACACATTATTTCATTCTTTTTCTGGCCGAGTAGAATTCTATGGCATGTGTATATATATTAGTAAAGGGCGGCTATAAAATTCATGTGCAATTTAAAATAGACAACTATTTTATATATGTAAAACATGTATATATATATATATGTATATACACACACACACACACACACATTTTCTTTATCCATTTAATTATTGATGGGTGCTTAGGTTGATTTCTTATTTTTGGCTATTGTGAATTGTGCTGCAATAAACATTCAAAGGCAGATGTCTTTTTTTTTTTTTTGCAGTTTTTGGCCAGTGCTGGGTTTGAACCCACCAACTCAAGCATGTGGGGCTGGCACCCTACTCCTTTGAGCCACAGGCGCCACCCTAGGCAAATGTCTTTTTGAAATGAAGTTTTCTTTTTCTTGGGTGAATACCCAGTAGTGTGATCAAAGGGTAGGTCTGCATTTAGTCCTTTGAGGTCCACAATTAGTCCCCATACTGCTTTCTATCTACTTGGGTAAGTTGACATTCCCACCAACAGCATATGAGCTTTCCCTTTACATGGCAATTATCCCAACATCTATTGTTTTTTGACTTTTTAGTAATGGTGATTCTGATAAGGGTACAATGGTATCTCACTGTGGTTTTGATTTCACTTTGAAAATTAGTAATGCTGATCATTTCTTGGTCTTTGTGGCCGTGTCTTATGTCTGTGCATTAGAAGTACACACTGAACTCCAGTCTTCACAGACTGGTTTTATCTAGGGATGTCCTTTAACAGTAAGCCTATCCAGACATTCTGGGCAAGCCAGTTTTTAAGCCCAGGATTCCCGTGTCACACATTGTTTTTCAACTAAAATCTTGTGGCTACTGAGGCTAGCACAGAGCTAGGTCATGCCCAAAGTTTATAAGCCCACAATTGCTGGGGCCTGCTTGCTGCTCTGAGGGTTTTCTGGAAACCAAGGCCACTGTGGTCACTCAGTAGTGATGTAGACTGGAGACTGAGTCCACTTCAAAGGGCACATGGTTTCCTTCCTGGCCTTGGGACAGATCTAGAGGCTCAGTCTAGGCTTTAGCCCTGAGTCTAGGCAAAGGGGGTCTTCCTAGTGCTGGGTTTTACTGAACAGGCCCTTCCCTCTCTTTCCCCCCATTGGACAGTATCTTTTTCCGTGCTCTGCTGCCTGGTCTTTAGCGAATGGAATGTGAAAGTATCTTTCCTACACTCTTCAATGCATCTTTTCTTATTTTTGTTATAGAACTAACTATTGTGATCTATCACCTGTTTTTCTTACCTCTTTTGAAAGTATTTTGGTATTTGGATAGTTGTTCACATTGAGGTTTATGTGGGAGCCCGTTGCCAGAGAGTCTGATACCACCATTTCACTTTGCCTGCTCCATGTTTTTTCACTAGATACTACAGAAGGAGGAATTCACATGAACCTTGACCTTTTATGTAAGAGGAGTCTTTGGATAGTTCAGTGGGTAGTAGGAAGTTCTTGGCAGAATTACTTAATATTAGCAAGCTATGTTTCAGGAACATATGTGGCAGTTATTTGGAAGGAGTTATGAAGAGGCTTAGGAAACAGTTGTAAAAGTCTGTTTGATAGGAAGAAAGAGGCTACAGTGGGATAATGGCAGGATAGATGTGAGAACAGAATGTTAGATGGAAGGGTGGGAAACTCTTATAAATATATAAATTTCTGTGCAATTTATTTCTTCTCCTGATAGGATGGGCACGGTGGCTCATGCCTGTAATCCTAGCACTCTGGGAGGCTGAGGTGGGTGGATTGCCTGAGCTCAGGTGTTTGAGACCAGCCTGAGCAAGAGTGAGACTCCATTTCTAAAAAATAGCTGGGCATTGTGGCAGGCACTTGTAGTCCCAGCTACTTGAGAGGCTGAGGCAAGAGAATGGCTTGAGGCTGAGAGTGTGAGGTTGCTGTGAGCTATGACACTATGGCACTCTACTGAGGGAGACAAAGTGATATCCTGTCACAAAACAACAAACAAAAAATTTCTTTGTTATGTCTCTCAGAAAAAATGAGACAGGCTATTTCAGTTCTCTATCCTTCTTGTCTATGGATTCCTTCTCACCACTCCGTCTCCCCTCTCATTTTCTTTCAAAGTTTGCTCAATGAGAAAGAAATGACAGTTACACTAATAAGTAAATGGTTAGTAAGACATAATTTATTAATAAAAGCATAATTTTCTATATAAGATGTTATATCTAAAGTGCTTAGCACAATGCCGGGATCATGGAAAATCTTTAGTATATTTAGTTACTACTCCAGGTAAGAATAAGCACAAGCATATTGTACATAATATTACCTTGTGTTATTATTGTTGTATTGATGTTTATGTGAAAATAGTTTAGTTCGACAGAGATAGGGGTTATTCTCCAATACAGTTTATTTCATGGGACCCTGAAAGTTAACTAATTAATGGCATATGCAGCCATTAAAATGCCAGTTAGAACAACAAGCTGCCACCTGGTAAAAGAATTAGAACTTAATTATTAAAACATATTTTACATCTTAGTATTGCGTACATTGGATGCTTAAGAAAAAACATATATTCTATCATTTAAAACCAAAAATTAAAAGGAAGAAAAATAGCCGAACAAGTTGTACTGGTAGATAATTTTTTCTTTTTTCAATGCCTGAATTTTCCTATATGGTTGTTTATAATTGAGTTATTCTAATTCTTTTACTTCCTAATTCTGATACCTTCGTAAGTTATTTATTTTTTCTAAACCTCAAAAATTTTTTTTAATTTAATTAAAAAATTAAAATAATAGTAGTAATTCTCTTATAAAACCATTTGAGCAGTACTTGAAGGAATGCCTATTAAAATTCTTGGCATAACAGTTTATAGTTTGTGATCAAAATGTGTTGTTATAATAACAACTCCTCAATAACAGAGGGATAAGAGTTTGGAAGTAAAATAACAAAATTCTAAATAATATATATTATATTAATAAAATCAAATAAATTATAATTTAAAATATTTAATTGATTTACTTTTAATGTTATGAATTTATACATTCATAAAATAAATATTTATTAAGTATCGATTATTTTCTAAATTATTTTAGATGTTAGTGCTAAAGTTTAAAGAAACAGACACAAAGCTTTGTCCTTGGGGAACTTGCCAATTTAAATTTCATGTTCAAAAATACAATAAAATGAAAATAACTAAATATTTACAGAACAAAGCATCAGTGAACATGAGCATTTGTGTGTGAAAGGTTTCCTAATACCCCCACAGAACATGATGTAGGTATGAGCTTCACTAGGCCCTGTGAAGGTGATGCATGATACATTGTCTGAGAAAGGTTAAACTGTGTATCTTAGATGTGGACATATTTCAACTGAGCTAGAAGCCTTTTAGCACTACTTAATAGTCCCATGAATGAAATGGTTTCCAGGTAGTTTAAAATCTTCATGACTGTCTTTCTAAAATTCCGTTTAAAAAAGGTATTATTACTGTCACCAGGAAAGGAAAAAAGACATAATCAATAACCAGGAAGAAAGAGTAATGAATCAGAAGTGGCACTAAAGGGCGAGAGGAGCGGAGATTTAAAAAAGCATGACAGCTGTCAAGTCTAAAAGAGGAAGGGCAAGGATTTACATTTATGAGATTTAAAAAAAAACTCATTAGACAAACTAATTAAAACTACAAATTTTAATTGAAGTTAATTGGATTAGGTTGTTGAATAAAAGGAGTGGGGGGAAAAGCCTGTCACTCTTTCCCCTCCTTTCAAATACACTATTGGATGACAAAGCACAGGCTGTTCATCAAGGCAAAACCTCCAGTTCCCTCATTGAATCCTAGAGTGTTGGGGCCGAAGGGTTTTTTACGTCAACCATCTAACACTATCATGTGATGGATGAGTACACTAAGAACAAAGACTGATAAGTTACATTCCCAAGGTCACCACAGTGCCAGTCCAGGGGAAAGAGTTGTCTTCCTTTCCCACAATAAAACTTTTCCAAACTTTTGCAGCTGAAGGCTCAAATCATCCTACGAAGGAGATGAAGAGATTTCCAGGTCAAGGCCATTTACAAATTAGGTAATTAAGTGTAACTGAAAATAGCTGCGTTGATCATGGAATCTATATAATTAAAATAGGAGTTGATTGTTCCTTGTAGTGAGGGTGAATAAAAAGCAGAGAGGAAAGAGAAAAAGGAGAGATCCATGAGACTGTTTTGATTGCAAAAACCAATGTGATGTCCGACTTGCTTATATCTCTTAGTTGACCTTGGATTCTCTCTGGTCTCCATGAAAGACATTTTGTGCTAAACTGCATGATGACTGCTTTAACAAAGTACTTTACTTTATATTTTGGTGTAAAAGCAAAATAATTCTTTTGGGGGGTTAACACGAGGGTACATACAACTAGGGTACATTGTTGGTATTTATAAGGTGAAGTCCAAAGTCTTAGCTGTAGTTGAGTCCTTCACCCAAGAAATGGGCCATATACCTCTACATTACACCTAAAAAGTGTAAACTTACAAAGCCTGTTTTTCCTCTTCCTTGTTGAATTTGTGTTTTTCTCTCATTTGGGCCTGTGGTTGCTAATCTACTGCAAAATAGTTTTTTTGACAGACACTAATGAAGTTCCACAGAGAAAAGGAAGGACATTTTAATAAATGGCATTGCTGCTACTAAATGTCCACTGTAAAAAGAAATGAACTTTGATATTTTATACCATATACCAAAATTAAAGTAAATCATAGATCTAAATGTGAGGAAAATTTAGGAGGATATCTCTGCCACCTTACAATGGATAAAGATATAAAGTGTTATCAAGGACAAAATTGCAATACATTATAATTTAAAGCTTGAATTGGCCTTTATTTGTGATACTAGAATTGGAATAGGCCCGAGTCTAAAAATAGAATGAATGTGCTGATGTATTGAGCAGAGGAAGTTGGCTTTATAGACAGAAGGGGGTAGAAAGAAGCATAAGAAGAAAACTAACATAGATTAGTCATCTCAAAGTTACTTTCCTTGTAGAGGTTTAAAACAGGGGGGACTTCCTTATCACATCAGCTAAAACTGATCCATTTGTGGATTTGGCTATTATCTCTCTCCCAATTTCTTTCTTGGAAAGTCAGATAAACAACTCAGTTCTGGCTTGTTGGCATGGCCAACAGTAATTCCATTTTGTTTTATTTGCTCTGTGGGGCTTGAACACACTCAGTCCAAACAAATGGCCTGCTTTAAGTTACTTTTTACAGCATTAAACAAACAAAAATGATAGATTTAAATTCATCAAACTAAAAAAAAAAAAATACTGCTTATCCAACAGGTACCATTCAAAAAGAAAAAGGCAAACTGTAGACTGAAGAAAATATTCATAATAAATTCACAATATATGTATCTCACAGCATGAAAATATATGGAACTCCTATAGATCAGTTAGAAAAAGACATAACCTCCAGAACCCAGAGCAGACTTGAACAGATACGTCAAAAAGGAGGTATTGGGTGGGTGCCTGGAGCTCAGCGTTTAGGGAGCCAGCCACACGACCCAGGGCCAGTGGGTTTGAACGTGGCCTGGGCCTGCTAAAAGCAACAATGAAAACAACAAGAAAAAATAGCTGGGCATTGTGGTAGGCACCTGTACTCCCAGCTACTTGGGAGGCTGAGGCAAGAGAATCACTTAAGCCCAAGAGTTTGAGGTTGCTGTGAGCTGTGATACACCAGCACTCTACTGAGGGAGATATAGTGAGACTCTGTCTCAAAAAACCCAACAATCAAACAACAAAAAGGAAATATCAAAATGGACAATAAACACAAGAAAAAGTGCCTGATGCGAACTAAAACTTCGATATCACTACACTTCCATTAGAGTGCCAAAAATTGAATACAAACAAAAACTATATCAAATATTGGTGAAAGTGTAGAGCAACAAACTTTTACCATGACTCTTTAACTTAAAATAGCTCTAGCATTGTGGAAAATGGCCTGGAAATTTCAACTGGAGTTAAATATACACCTTCCTGCCCTGTAACTCAGCCATTCTACTCATACATACATGAATGAGAAAAAAAGGTCCCAATGGCTCCCATTGATAATAAGGCTAGCATGGAGAAAAGCATGGTCTGCTGTGCTAAAGCATTTTTGCATTTAACATAAAATTTGTCTCAAAAGTATTTTAGTTTAATGAATTATATAAGGGAAACCATACATGTATGCATTTGTCAATCCTGATAACTGCAACTTTGATTTGAATTAGTAGAATAATGCCATAATACGTATGTAAATTATATTAATAGTACGACTAATTTCAAGTATATATCTATTCCAGAAATCTCTAAGAACATTGTTTTTAATCATAGCATCATAATCCATTAACATTTCTATTCATGTTATCATCACAATAACTTTTTTTCTTAAATGTTGAACTTCTAAATTGAATCTGTAATAACATTCAAATGTCAGGTATTTCATCTTTGATAGACTGAACTTTACTTTGATTCCATGCATTAGTTGAAATAATGGAAACATTATTGGACATATGTGATTTTCTAAGGTATCTGGTGACATGGAAATAAAACTGCTATCATTTAAAACTGTTTGCAAAGTTTTCTTGCTAATGATTATAACGCATTTACTTTTTCTATATGCCCCAAAAAGTTTTGAATTGAAAATAGCAAATTTAATTTCTAAAAGTAGTCATGTGATGTAATTGAACTATCATCTTTCACAGAAAAATGTGTATGCATGCAGTTTACTTATAATTTACATATCATGAATTTACATTACAAGCATGGTATTTACTTATCAAAAGTTTATAGTGAGTAACTTTTGAAAGAGAATTGATACTTCAACAGACTTATATCTTCATGGTGACCAGTCAATGATATCATTTTGATCTCCATGACAGATTACAAATATCAACACTCAACTTGTGAAAGCAACATAAGCATAATCAACTTTTGTGATAAAATAAAATTCTGTACTTATAATTACTTTACAAACACCTTCTTGTTCTTAATGTATTGCTGCCAAAGGGGCTATTATAAAATAAATATTATTAAATAATAATCTTAGATTTATACCATAAAATAAGCAGCAAAACTGTGGGCAGGGCTAGCCTGGCTTGGGCAGCACCCTCCTCCTACCCCACCCCAGGAACCTCTAGGCTCACTTTCAAAAGGCCCTGAATGTGGCAGTGGTTTTGCTCCAGCAGTGCAGCAGCCGTTGCCAACACAGTCACTCCATCCCACACTACACGGCCTCTGTGCCTGCGCAGGGAGGCTGCTATCCAGACTCCTAGCTTCTCTTCTGCCTGGGGAAGGGCAGATATACCCTTTTGGCTCCCAACTTCTCTCCTTGACAGGTAGGACAGGAGAAGCTTACCCTAGGGAGTCATACGACCCCTGCTTCCCGCTGGCAGCTTCTCTCCCAGATAGTACCAAAGACAAAGGGGGAATGACTGAGGGCAGAGGGGAGGGACCAAGTTATGGCTGGAGACTTTTCCCCAGCTGCAACAGAAAGTGACTTCAAACTGAACTGGGCTCATTATCATAAAATTAGAGAAAGAAGGAGGGAGGGGTGGGGAAAGGAAGAGCAGAGAGAGGGAAGGAGGGAGGCAGATGGGGTCGTGGTGTGTGACACATCTTTTGGGGGCAAGACACTATTATAAGAGGGTCTTTAGCTAACAAATGCAATCAGGGTAACCCAGTTTCTTGAACCCTGAATGAATCCCCAATAATAAATTAAAAAAAATTGCAAATATCCACCTATGGGTTCTTTAGGAATGTTCTTTGGGTGAGACACAAGCCTATTAAGAAATATATAACTCAACCTGTCAGTTACCTCAAAGGCAAGTGGCAAAAGGAAATCCTGCCAGGAGAAGGGGCAGTGGAGAGGGGAGGGAGGACAAATAGTTAGCCTAGAAAAGACGGTGAGTTCTCAGACTTGGGGGTCTCTTCTCTACTTACAGTAAGGGAACTGTCTTCATGGAGTTTGTTCCGTTCTGCAATCAATGTATGTTGATTGTGATTGCTTTGTATTGTGACCACTCTGTCTCTGGCTAGGAGCCAGTGCTCATTCTTTGGTACTGGGAGCCATGAACCAGTCTACATCCACCCTCAGATGAGCTGGTATACCATGGTACCAAGAACACTCTGACTGTCTGGTCTAAGCAAGATTTCCCAGCTTGTATGTCCCATGCATATTTTACACATAAGTCAACTATAAAATCTCTTTGACAAGGGACACTAAGAAAGGAGCTTCACAGGAGTGAGAGGAAAGACTAGCCTGCTGAGGAAGGAAATCCAGAGGGCCCAGAAGGATGTAGGTATGAGGCAACCAATTTCAAATGCAGGGAAGAGAGTATTTATGCCTCTGGACTGCCTTTGCATCCCTGTCTCTCCCACCTCTTCTTCATGAAAAGGACCCATTTCCAACTCTCTTTGGAAGTGGTCTAAACTTTCTCTTTTTTCTTAAATGAAAATTGTTACAGTGAAACTTGTACGGGTTACTTTTGCTTTTTATTCAAGCTGCCTGTGCTGCTCCAGTTTTGTTTTCTGTTTCCATTCATTTTTGCCTTCAATTATCATTGTGTCTCAGTTAAACTTTCTAGCTCAGCCAAGCAATTGAACCAGGTCAACTGCGTCTGAGGAACTGAGACCCCTGACCTCCAACATTCTTGAATCTCACTAACCCCATCAACTGCCATCTAGTGAAGAACACAGTCACTGTGTTACTGGCTAACTATTCCAGTAGTTGGAAGATGTGACATGATATAGTAATAATGTAATATAATAGTGAAAGCTAAGTCCACTACTGTCTCAAACCAGAAGAGTTAGCCATGGTTGGCTGCTTAGGTCTGAGGTCATTTTGTTTTATTAATGATTTTCCTGTACAAACTTGCCTTGAAATGGAGCTCCTTAAATCGAAAACCAAGTGCTCCTCACTCAGATTTCAGATGTATTCTCTTATTATGCTGTGAGTATTCTGTCAACTGCTTATTTTTCCCATATAGTTGCCAATGACAGAAACCTCTGCAGAAGCTGGAAGTATGAAGGAAATGTCTATCAAACCCACCCCAGTAAACTTTAACACATTAATTAATAATAAAACTTCATAAAAAACAAAAATCTAGACAAAGGCTTAACTGACTAGGAGGCCACACATATTTTCAGTGGGACTATTCCAGGTAAACTGGAATATATGGTTTATACTTTAGCTACTTTGGGTTTAGGTCAACCTCGGGAAATTATTGCTTCTTAGATAGTCCCGGAACTATACTGAGCTGAGGAGGAAAGATTTAAGACACAGCTAGGGAGAAGGATGAATTAAATATATAGGGGAGAGTGGCGCCTTTGGCTCAGTGAGTAGGGCATTTGAACCTGGACCCAGCCAAACTGCAACAAAAAAATAGCAGAGCATTGTGGCAGGTGCCTGTAGTCCCAGCTACTCAGGAGGCTAAGGCAGGAGAATCGCCTGAGCCCAAGAGCTAGAGGTTGCTGTGAGCTGTGATGCTACAGCACTCTACTGAGGGTGATAAAGTAAGACTCTGGCTCAAAAAAAAAAAATCTAGGGGAAATTAGAATATATATGCATTAACCAGTTCTCCGAGCACCATTTATTAAATAGGGATTCTTTTCCCCAGTGCATGTTTTTGTTAGGCTTATCAAAGATAAAATGGTGATATATGACTGGATTCATCTCTAGATTCTCTATTCTATCCAGAGATCTATTTCTCTATTTTTGTGCCAGTACCACACTGTTTTTTATCTCTACAGATTTGTAGTATAAACTGAAGTCTAGTAGTATGATGCCTCCAGTTTTGTTTTTATTTCTAAGAATTATATTGGCCATCCAGGCTTTTTTCTGGTTCTATATGAAACGAAGTACTATTTTTTCAAGTTCTTTAGAGTACGACATTAGTCATTGATGAGGATTTCACTAAAACTATAGATTGTTTTGGGTAGTATGGACCTTGTAACAATGTTGATTCTTTCCAACCATGAGCATAGTATGTTCTTCCATTTGTTAATGTCTTCTGCTGTTTTCTCAGGGTTTCATAGTTCTCTTTATAGATATTTTTCACATCCTTTGTTAGATATATTCCCAGATATTTCATCTTCTTTGTAGCTATTGCAAAAAGTATAGAGTCTTTGATTTTTTCTTGACTTGACTATTATTGGCATATATGAAAGCTACTGATTTGTGGGCATTGATTTTGTACCTTGAGACACTGTATATTCCCTCATCATTTCTAAGAGTTTTGTAGTTGAGTCCCTGGGATTTTCCAGATAGAAGATCATGTCATTGCAAAGAGGGTAATTTAACTCCTATGTCCCCATTTGAATATCCTTGATTTCCTTCTATTGCCTGATAGCAATGGCTAGGACTTCTAGTGCTGTATTGAAGAGCAGTGGTGATAGTGGACATCCTTGTCTAGTTCCAGATCTGAGTGGAAATGCTTTCAGTTTAACTACATTTAATATGATATTGGCTATGAGTTTGTTATAGAAGGCCTCTATCAGTTTAAGCAATGTCCCACCTAAGCCTTTTTTTTCCTTAAGTGTTCTGATCAAGAAATGATACTAGATGATGTCACAAGTTGTTTCTGCACCAATTGAGAGAATTGTGTAATCTTTATTTTTTATTTATATGGTGAATTATATTTATGGATTTACATATGTTGAACTGACCTTGTATCCTTTGGATAAAACCCACTTGATCATGATGTATAACTTTTTTTTAATGTGTTTCTGTATTCTGCTTGCTAAGATTTTATTGAAGATTTTTGCACTGATATTCATTAATGATATTGGTCTATACTTTTCTTTTCTTTTTTTCTTTTTCTTTTTTTTTTTTTATTGGCTCTTTTCCTGGTTTGGAATCAAGGTAATATTTGCTTCATAGAATGTGGTGGGGAGGATTCCTTCCTTCTCTATATTTTGGAATATATTGTGCAATATATGTACTAGTTCCTCTTGATGGTTTGGTAGAATTCTGGTGTGACATCACTGGTCCAAGCCTTTTCTTCTTTGGGGAGATTTTGTATTGTTGATGTTATTTACATCCTTGATATAGGTCTATTCAAAATTTCCGTTCCTTATTGAGTTTATGAAGGTGGTGTGATTCCAATTATTGGTCCATTTCCTCTACATTTTTGTATTTCTGGGCATAGTTTTTTGTAGTAATTGTTGAGGATGTTTTGTATTTCTGTTGTGGATGCTTTGTATTTCTGTCATTTTTCCCTTTATTATTTCTGATTGAAGTTATTAGAGATCTTACTTTTTTGTTTCTGGTTAGTCTGGCCAAAGGTTCTGTTTCTGGTTAGCCACATGTAGAAGTCTAAAACTGGACCTGCACCACTCATCACAACAACAATGGATTCTCACTGAATAAAAGATTCAAATATAAGACATAAAAGAATAAAAATTCTAGAAGAGAGTGTGGGGAAAATGATTCAAAGTATTAGTCTAGGAAAAGATTGTTCGGGAAGACAAATGTCTCCTGGCAATTGCAGCAATACCAAAAATAAATAAATGGTATTTGATTAAGGTAAAAAACTTCTGCACAGCTAAGGATGGTACCCAAGACCAAAGCAAACAGACGGCTTTTGGAATGGGAGAAGATTTTTGCATGTTATATGTCTGAAAAAGGCCTGATAACTAATATCCATAGAGAACTCAAATTAATTAACAAGAAAAAAGCAAACAACCCCTTTTATAAGCAGGCAAGAGACTTGAAAAGAAACTTCTCTGAAGATGACAGATGAATGTCCAACAAACATATGAAAAAATGCTCATCATCTTTAATTGTCAGGAAATGCAAATCAAAACCAATCCAAGATATCACCAAACTCCAGTAAGATTAGCCCCTGTCACAAAGTCCCAATCTTCAGATGATAGGGTGGATGTGGAGAGAAGGGAACACTTCTACACTGCTGGTGGGATTGCCAACTAATATAATTTATGGGAAGAAGTATGGAGAATTCTCAAAGAACTAAAAGTTGACCTTCCATTTGACCCCATAATCCCATGACTAGGTATCCACCTATAAAAACAAAAATCATTTTACCACAAAGACATTTGCACCAGAATGTTTATTATAGCTCAATTCATAATTGCCAAGTCATGGAGGCACCCCAACCCATGGATGGATTAACAAACTGTGACATATGTATACCATGAAATACTATTCAGCCACAAGACAAGGAGACTTTATATCTTTTCTGTTTATCTGAAGCTGAAATACATTCTTCTCAGTAAAGTATCTCAAGAGTGGAAAAAAATATGCATGTACTCAATACCAATATAAAACCAGTATGTGTATAAATAATTACATGCCCATATGAATAATAAAACACAAATATAGACTAGCAAGGGGAGGAGAGAGAAGGGAGAGTTCAAGGGAGGGGGAGGGCATTTGGTTGAAGGAGGGAAGGCAATTGGCTTGATCTCACCAAATATATACACTGTGAGGTTGATCAGCACACCCTTGGGTGAAGGGCTTATCTACAACTTGAAATTTACCTTAGAAGTGAAAACAATGTAACCTAAAAATTTGTACCTCATATTAATTTGAAATAAAAATAATAATAATAAAGTCAAAAATGCAAGAAAAAAAGTATCATGAATCAAGTAGAAGAAAGGCTGATAAAGTACATGAAAATGCATCCTTATCCATATCCAAAATAGTGAGGTGTTTGTGGCAAAGTATATAAGATTGGAAGCTAAATCCATGAACCCTAAGCACCAGGCAGGATATATTAAGTTTCAACAATCGTAGTAACAAAATAACTCATTCACTGAGATCTTATGTGGGCTAGGCACTCTCCTAGGTATCTAATTTACTCAACTATTGTGTGAGATTTCTATCAATTTCTGCATTACACAGATGAGAAATATGGAGATAATGGAGGAATAAGAAACTAGGAAGTGGAAAAACTAGAGTTACAGGTGATTTGACACACACACACGCATATATATATATATATATATATATATATATACTCTTTCTACTGTGTTTCTCTTACCTCATTAGTCCTTTTATGAGGAATTAGATGACTCAAATTTTATGACTTAAGGACAACCCTGAACTGTCTATCCCATGGTTTTTATTCTTTCTTTCAAATATAATCTTTATATTGATCTATGTTTAGATGGCCAGGAAAACCAAACAGTTGAGTGACCTCAATGTATAGGAGTCTCACTTCTTCAAAATCTTTGTGTCTTTCCCACTAACCTCCCACTAACCTCATCCTACTGGAAACTCTGCTACCTGGTAGGATGTGAGATGTGAGATGTATTATCAGGCCCTTCTTCCACTCTTGAGTTCCCTTATTCTGATTCTGGACTTAAGAAACTCAAGCCTCCTTCTGAAAGTCTAACATTTAAATACTTTGTTAAAACTAAAATTCCATCCTAATTATTGAGCTCTGTAGTTATCCTTGTAAGAAATTTTCTTTTTATCCAATGACATAGAAAAGCAAGATAAAAAGACAAAAAGGTCTAAACTTTGTCCTGCTCTGAAAAGCTTCTGACATCTCACTTTTTGCTATCTCCCTCATGTCTTGCTTTATCTTTGTATTTAGGACTCAGTATTACTTTTCTGTACATAACTCAGGCTGCCCCTTGATGATATGAGTTTATTTTCTCAATAGAACCCCCTTAAATTGGCACCTCCCAATGGACAGCACATTTATACAATTTTCTATAACTTCCTACACCCAATATTTTCTGAGTAAATGCGACATGATTCAAAATTCATAGCTCTAATTGAGAGACTATGTATAATTCTTTGACTTTAACACAAGAAAATTAAAATTCATATCCTGGCCCAAAGCAGCTTTATCAAGCTCAAAGTTCATAAATAAAATAATAAAATAATAAAATTCATATCCTGGCCAAAATTCATATCCTAGCCCAAAGCAATTTTATCTGCCTATGTCTAATGGCCTGAGAAAAATGTGCTTATAGAGAACAAACGGGGGGTTGAGACTTTGGTCTTGTCTACATGCACATAAAAAAAATTAATGAAACTGTAAACTTTTAGGGGTGATGAGTTGGCAGACTGCACATAGAATTCAGTCTTTTCAAAGCCTGAGTGATGAGATTATTAAACAACATCTGGCAGAAACTTAAAAATCTGTACCCTTTTTTAGGTCCTCCCTAACTAGGGAAGAAAAGCAATCTTCCCTTTCATAAATTTAAGCAGGAACAACTACCTCAATGGAATTCAGGGCCTATGTGGTGGATTGGTTGATAGATGTATAGCAGGAAAAAAATAGCCTCTGCACAGTTTGGGAATTGTATAGGCCTTTGCTTAAGGAAGAGACGCGAAATGTCCATGTGAATGAGCTGGAACTTCATGTCGGCTATTTCTCTAGTTCTAGAGATTCTTATGTAATTACACTAGCAATTTTCTCCTTATGCTATTAACTAATCGTGTCACTGTTTCTTACTCTCTTTGTTAAATAAGAATTATTTAACCTTGAATAAGAGTTGCAATCTCTTTGACTCTACGTTTCTTTTAAGTTTTTTTTTTTGCAATAATTTATTTTTTCATTGTGGCAAAATACATATAATACAACTACCTTAACTATTTGTAACTGTACAGCCAGTAATGTTAAGTATATTCTTATTGTTGTGCAAAGTTAAGGGATTGAATTTTATCTAATTTTCTCAATATTGGCATTATCAACATTTTGGGATAGATAATTTTATGTAATGTGGGGCAGACCAGGGCATTGTAGAATGTTTATCATTATCCCCAGTCTCTACCCAGTAGATTCTAGTGACAACTTCTCCCCAGATATTACAACTGAAAATGTTTTCAGGCATTCCCAATATCACACAAAGCAAAATAATTCCTGGATTGAACCACTGAACTAGGAAACTTCTAACTTCCTTTCCACTTTGTATATTCTGTCATCAACTGTTATGTACAAAGATGGTCTTGCTTTTTTAGTAGATAAAAACAATTTTAAGAAATATAGTTCAGAAAAATAAGATGGGGGGTGAGAGCAATGGTGACTGAGTTTATAATAATGATTTATGTTTCTCTGGTATATCTTGATTTGGGCCTTTGAGTTTATTATTTTTATTTACAAAGTAATAAGCTCATTAAAACATTAAACTATAGAAAAGTATCATGTTGAAAAAAGTTAATCTTATCCTAAAAACAAGGAAAGTTACAATAACATTCTGGCAGATTTCCTTATGGAATTTTTTTATTATTATTATCAAATCATAGCTGTGTACATTAATGCAATCAGGGGGTACAATGTGCTGGTTTCATATACAATCTGAAATATCTTCATCAAACTGTTTAACATAACCTTCATGGCATTTTCTTAGTTATTGTGTTTCCTTTTGGAATTTTTTAAAATGGCATGCATTCTTTGATGAAGAAGCTGCAATAATATTTATTGAACTTTAGAATGTGTTGAAAAACCTACCTGAGAAAATGGCTTTTGTGAGGGAAATCTTTGTGTAGTCTTACAATATGAGTCCCATTGAACCCAATAATAAATTAGCTTGGTATTGTTTATATAATTCAAGGGTAGTGAGCCTCTACCTTTCCTGCTCCATTATAACAATATAATAAGAAATAATCCAGCCACAGCACTTTGAGGGTGAGATGTTGACATACCTGCAGAAGAGAAAATAAATAGCTACCCCCTGTAACACCTCCATTCTGGCTCATTTTTTTCCCTGATAAAGGGCAAATTCCTTTATTTTGACTGTTGAGCCTATCTTTACGATCCATTAACCTTTTCTCATACTTAGAACAGCAGTACACAGCATGTATGAAAATGAAAAGATGGTGTAAAGGTGATGCAGGCAAATATCAGCTAAATGAAAATTTAATAAAACTGTCATATCAGATGAAGAAAGAACCTTAGGCCAAAAAAATGCCAAAGAATTCATCAAAATTATTATATTCTGAAATTATCAAGAGCAGCTAAAGTTCCTGAATACATAGGCAGTTAACAGTATAGTTTCAAAGAATGCAAAGTTAATTCTGGATAATAATGGGAAGAAATGGATAAAATTTTTTTATAAAATAATTTAACGTCTCTCAGAAAATAATCAAGGTGAGAAAAAATAAAATCAATTAGGTTGATATAAAAATGCTTGTAGGATTTTCTATCAGCAAACGCAGAACACACATTTTCTGAAATATGCATGCCCTAATCACCAACACCAATTTTATATGAATGTCTTAGATTGGGTTCCCTGGTAGAGAGTTGTAGACAGAATATGGGAATGTTCTCTTGGAAGATACACACATCCATATGAGAACACCAATTTTAGGTGGGAGGAAGCTAACCCACAGTGAGGTTGCGAGTGTTACCCAACTAGTCCTAGCAGAAGCTTTAATATAAAGTTTTCTCAACTGATCTGTGGGTATGTCACTGGTTGTAGTCAACGGCTATGAGCTACTCTGGGAAAGAGCGTTATCTTTGCAAGAGGGATACCTGTGCATCTAAGAGTGATGTCCAGTGAGGGGGAAGCCAGGAGTCATCAGCATTCAATATTTTCAGCAGCTGGGGAATAGGTCAATCATCCCCGGAGAAATTACATGAACAGAGTATGAGTAGATCACAAAGGAAGCTTCAATAGATTCTGAAAAAGTAGTACTGTGCAGACTCTCTTCTTTAGCAGTAATGTTCTAAAATTAAAAAGCAGTAACCAAAGAATAGTGTATAATATCTCATATGTCTTGAAATTTTAAAACAATCTTATGAAATCATCACTTGGTTAGAGAGGAAATCATGAAGATAAAATGATGGATGCTGAGAACTGAATAAAAGTAAAAGCACCACACATGGAAATTTGTGGTATAAAACGAATGCAATACTCACTAAAAATTTCAATTTTAACACTGTAAGAAAACATCAGTGATTGAAAATAAAACAGCAAAGAGCTCCAAGAAAAGAAAAGAAGGTAGGAAAAAAGACTAGAATAAACACAAAGAATCAGGAAAGAAATGGTAATAGGGAATAAATAATAACCAAAATGAATAAAACTAAAACATTATTCTTTGAAAAGTCTAACAGTAAACCTTTGGTAATCTTAAGGGGAAAAAAAGGAGAGGGAGAAGGAGATAAGATAGAAATTGTCTCAGCTCAGAAAAGAAATAAAGAATGGCAAAGGTGAAAATAGCTACATTTATACTAAGAGGTTAATCTATACTGTTTTACTTTGTAAAGTATTGCAAAGTATTAGTTAATACATTTAGAAGTGGGCAGCGCCTGTGGATCAAAGGAGTAGGGCGCTGGCCCCATGTGCCGGAGGTTGTGGGTTCAAACTCAGCCCAGGCCAAAAACTGAAAAAAAAAAAAAGTTTAGAAGTTAAATAGATTAAAAAATGTAATAACTGCCATAGAAGAAATTAAAAATAGAATAAAATCAATGGATATTAAAAATCTATATTTTTAATATTGATTTTTTAAAAATTCAAAATATTGATTTTTAATATTCATTGATTTTATTCTATTTCTAATTTCTTCCTTATCGAAGAATTAGAAATAGAATAGAAGAAATTAGAAATAGAATAGAAGATGAATAGAAATTATTCTATTTTTAGAATAGAAGAAATTAGAAATAGAATAGAAGAAAAATAGATATTTTACTTTTAATTTTTTCATTATTGAGGAAATTTCATTAAAAAAAGAATAAAATCAATGAATATCCATTATTCTAGTTTTAATTTAGTCATTATTTTATTCTATTTTTAATTTCTAAAAATCAATATTTTTAATATTTTTCATTAGAAAAATTTTCATGTCTGCATGTTACAAGTGAATTAAAATTTTTCTAGGGCAAGTTGTTTCAGAAAGCAAAAAGGGAAAAATTATCCAACCCATTTTATGAAGCTGAATAGTCTTGTTGTTAACATCTCATAAGGAAAACACGAGAGAATAAAAGAACAAATTTACTCATATGCAAATATCCTAAACAAAATATTGCAAATCATAAACAAGTAGGTGAGAATACATATAAATATCAAACTAGTATTTCAAACGGGTTCTGCTTTAGAAAATGGGAGCTCAAGCTCCAAATGTGAAAAATAAAATGATAACGTTAATAAAATAAATAGTAGGAAACAACCTGTGAAAAATATGATTGGAAAGATTTATTAATCACTGTTTGAAAAATATTAGGCATAAGGAGAAAACTGGGGTGTATTTTATTACAATTTACCAAATTCATATACTCAAGGAGAAAAATTCAAATGAGTAAATCCACTGATTTAGAGAAAGCATTTAGAAAATTCCCACACTTGCTTATGATGAAAAACAATTCTTAGAAATCTCAGAGCAGAACTTTGACAGAGACTCTGAGGATGGCCTATGTCAACACCTCCCCTAACTTGATGCATATTCCTGTCGAAGTTGTAATTTAGGCAGTTGTTCCTCTGTCAATTCCATGGTTCATCAAAGTATTTAAAGATCTGCCAAATGCATACTATATAATTGTGCAAGAAAAAAACATAGAAGAAAATAACCAGAATTGTCATTATTCCAAGATAGTATAATTTTCTTACAAAACCCACAATTAATAGTAATCCATAAGGACTAAAAGGAGAACTTGGAAAGATCAACATGCCAAAAAATGTAATGGCAATTTCTCACTACCAATAATAAAGAAATAAACATAAAGAAAGGTACTATTTGCTAAATTAAAATAATCATTCTCTAGGAATTACCTTGACCAAAGTCTGTGCACCAAGAATACATCTCATTTTTTTGTGAGAAAGTGACCAAGTTCGCCTTATGGAGAGCTTTTAGGCAATTTTTAATGAAATTAGTGTACACATGTACAATGACCCAGCAATTATATTTCTCAGTCTCCATATCCCAAAGAACTTATTAATTTCTAAAGTAAAAATAGAAGAGACGTTTATTGTTTGTTACGGCAAGTAATTACACTAGGGATTGATGTCTAGTACTAAAGCAGTAGACAAAGGTGACTAGTCATCAATATTTGTCTCCCTGTCCATGGGAGAATTGTACTTCCCTGTTCCCTTGAAGTCAGGCGTGGCCATGTGATATGCTTTGACCAATGAAATGTGAGCATAGATGGTGCCTGTCACTTTGGGGTGGAAGCTTAAAGAGTGAGTGTATGTAGTAGTTTCCTAGGAACTGCCACAACCAAGGACCACAGAATGGGTGGCTTAAACATCAGAAATACACATATTTTTCACAGTTCTGGAGGTGCGATGGCCAAGGTAGAGGCATGTTTGGGTTTTTTTGTGGCCTTTCTCCCTGGCTTGCTGATGGCTACCTTCTCACTGGGATCCTTCACCACCTTTCCTCTGTGTATGTCTTTGTGTGTTTAAATTTCCTCTTCTTATAAAGCATCAGTTAGGTTGAATTAAGGTCTAATCTAAAGGCCTCATTTTGACGTAATCACCCTTTTAAAGGCTCTTTCTTTCTTTCTTTCTTTCTTTCTTTTTTAAGGCTAGGGCTGGGTTTGAACCCCTCACCTCTGGCATATGGGGCCAGCACCCTACTCCTTTGAGCCACAGGTGCCGCCCTTAAAGGCTCTTTCTCTATACAGTTAAATTCTGAGGTACTGGGGTTAGGGATTCAACATATATATTTGGTAGGAGGATATGCAATTCTGTCCTCAATAGTAGGTTGGTAGAATTAATAAGTAAAAGTACTGGATATCTAGTTTAATTTGATTTTCAGATAAACAACAAGTAATTTTTTTATTGTATTTCCCATACAATCCTTGGGATATACTTAAAATGCTGAAAATTTATTTGTTATTTATTTGAAATTTAAATTTGAGTGTTCTGTATTTTGTGTGAAAATCTTATTAAAGAGCTAGTTTGTGTTTTACATTTTCTTTCTTTTTTTTAGTGTATCTTTGCTATCATGACTGGCATTGCTGGCAACATTTTTAGAGCCTATTTCTTCATCCTTGACCCCAGAATGAGGACATGCAGCCTAAGTGAAAAATAAACCTCTTCTGTTATAAGCAAATGGGATTTGGAATCATTAATGACTACAGTGAAATCTATCTAATCCTGACTGAAGTGTAGACATTACCCTGAGTATAATTTTTCAATAATACAAAATATAAAATATATGTCAGTGATGTCAGTTTTGGAAAGGGATAGTTAGGACACTCTTATTAGACTCTGGAATGGTGGGGGTTCATGTTATCCTGTGTAACAATTTAGTACAACTATTAAAAGAAACAATTTGTAAGGTGTGCAATAAGTTTATAGTTTTTGGAAAAAAGATTAACAACTGGAACAAGAATACACTTTTGGTATATTGACTGGTTAATATGATTTTATATAACAAGTTAGTACAAGAAATATTTGAACTTGGCAAAGCATCGTCAGGTTTTCACATGGGAATAAAAGGGAACTAGTTTTGATTCTGTCAAAAGTTAACCTTGAGATACAAGGATTAAAGTGAGAGTAATTTATTGGAAATGAGCAGGAAACATAAGTAGGAAGTGAGAGAAATGAACAAGCCTAGGGAAAGGAGCCACCTTTGTTGACATTGTATCGTAAGCCACGTGGAAACATTCAGAAATGGTGTAGGAGGCATGTTTCAGAGTCATCCCTGCTATTCAGAGAGAATGAGCTCATTCCAGAGCTTTGGAGAAATTTCTCAGGCAAAGAGATTCTACTGCTGTCAGTTGAAAGTACGCTAATCCTGACATGGCAGGCAGGATGGGTACTCTGTCAGCGTCTGCTGTAGCAACAGAGAAAGTCTGGATCTTGAGAGACACTGAGATGTGAAAGACACAACAGATTCTCATTCTCATGTGGTAAAAAATAAAATAAAAAAGTCATTTAAATAACCCCAATACTTAAATCTCAAATTCCAGTTGAGGATCAGCTTTGAAAGTATTATCTTTACACCTGTTGCTGAAACCACGGAATTGATTTAGTTTGTACCCAGTAAATTCTTAGGTGGAAAAAAGTATCTTAGCAAAAAATTCGAAGGTTATTGCTCTTCCATTGGAGTCTTACAGGTTCAAGATGGCAGTAATTAAGGAGAAGAAGAAACAGAAAGACAGAGAGAGAACTAGAAAAGAATATAAATGTGTCTATTGCTATCCAGGGCTGATTAACATTTGCCAACAATAGGAGTAAAAAGTTGGTGGCCTGTTACAGTCTCAAAATGCAGTGACAGAACAGACATAAGTCCATTCAGACTGAAATCATCTCATTTCTGAATGAACTTATATCTGTGCTGTCACTGCATTTTGAGACTATAACAGGCCACCAACTGTTTACTCCTATTAGAGGGTTGTAAATGTAAAGAATTTATCTCTAACAGTGATGAAGGGGCTAAGCGCCAGTCAGTGATTCTGGATTTGTGCTTAGAACAGACTGCTTGGGAGTTTGTGGCTTACCTCCCTTGAAAAATGACTGAGTGAATGCTGTGTGACAAAGGGAGTGGAAAGCAAACTTTCAGTAATTAAAAGGACAAATATAGAGGGTTGAATAACAGTTTACCAATGTCTGCTTCCCTTTCCTAGGTAAGAGTCTACTTCCAAATTCCAATCAAGTCAGGTTTGTCCACAGGAATCACTTCAGCCAATGAAATGTGACAACTTCCAACATTCCAAGTAGAGGCTGCTTAGAAAGACCTCTGAGGGACATGGGGGATGCTGAGACAATTTTTTGTTGTTGTATGTAACCCAGATGGAGATATTTGTTACTACAGCATGATCTAAAACCCTGACTGATAAAAGTACAATAAGATAGATACGGGGTGGCCATAAAGTTCGTGTGCAATTAAAATTGCACATTATTTTAAATTGCCTGTGAACTTCATGACCACCCTGTACCTATGAGCTATATGTACTCAGAAACAATAAAGTAGACTTAGATCTCAGACACATGGTAAGGTAAATGGGTGAAGCTGTACGATTTGGAGACAAGTATGAAACCATGAGATCTATAGAAATTATAAATTATTTAAATTTAAAACGACAAACAATGCTATGCATTCTTTCATATGGGGCATCTGTTAAATGTGGTACGTTAACTGTGGAAGGAAGACAGCGAAGGCTTTTATTCATAAGAATAAATTGATAATAAAGGAGAACATGGAAGAAAGCCATTAAAATTTAAACTCAGTGTGAAGATTAAATAGCAAATTGGACACAGTTTCCTTGTGTGTATAAAATTAGAGAAATAATAGTACAAAACTCAGAAGGTTATTGTGATGATTAAATGCCTTAATGTACAGAAGGGGCCTCGAAGAGCAACTGAAATCAAGAAAGCTCTTTAAGGGTGGCACCTGTAGCTCAGGGAGTAGGACACCAGTCCCATATACTGAGGGTGGCAGGTTCGAACCCATCCCTGGCCAAAATACTGCAACAACAAAAAAATAATAAAAATAAAAAGTAAAGAAAAAGTTTGTTAAAGAAAGCTCTTTAAAAGTATCGGCTATTATTATTTGCCACTACTTATTGGTTGAACTTGAAGGTAGAGAAGAAGGATTAGGATTTTGTAGCAGGAAAAAATAAAAATTATCTAAGATTAAAGAGCACGGAGATAGTGTTAAAAAATGCCAACATATACCTACAGCAGTTTCAGAAATAGGGGATGTAGAACTGGCGATATTTGAAGAGATAATATAGTTGAGAGATTAAAAAATAAATATAAATATCCATAATTTGAAAGTCATACTAAATGTTTAAGAGGATGAAAAGATATCCAAGTTAGGCACATTGTAGTGAAACTTCATAAACCAAGAGCAATGAGAATTTAATAATTTTTGAAAAGCAAGAAAGGTCAATTACCTATTAAGGAATAAAAATTTTATTTTCAGTAAAACTGGTGCCAGAAGATAAAGAAACAGTATCTTTACATATTATTGAAAAAGTACCCAACTATAATGTAACACCCAGTTAAACTTCCTATTTAATGCTACTGCTGAACTAAAGATTTAGTTACATAAATACTTAAACATGTTTTTCATTCTCAGACCACAGCTGACAAAGTTCGAGAATTTGGTCTTAAATTTTGCACCGACAGTCTTGAAGTACTGGTCTTTACACCTGCTTGTTTTTCTCTAAATTTCTTACATACTCATTTAATAATACTATGTTACTTTATCATGTAGATTCATTTAAAAAGGAAAAAGGAAAACCCCTACTGATGTTATTATGTTTCCTCCAGGAAAGTGATTTTGTCAGCTGTCTTGGTCATCATGACCCACATGTTCTATTCCTCACCATCTCTTACCGCGCCATTATTGGAGTCCATTACCAGCCTACATCTACAACTTCACCTCCTTTCACTTTTCTCTTGCTCATTATGCTCAGTTGTGTGGGCTTCCAGCTGGTCCTGGAATATATCAAACTTGATTTCATCTTAGATCTTCTCTCTCTGCCTGGAATGCTCTCCAGGTGAGACTTTCTCATAAGGTCAATCTAAATTTACTTCTGATCTCTTTATCATACAGCTTTCAGCTTACCTCCTCAGAGAGGTAGTCCTTGTTCATCTTACCTATGGTAGCCACCCCAAATTCTTTCAATTATATGTCCATTTATCTTTTCGTTAAATGTTCATGAAAGTAGGTACCTTGTCTATGGTGTCTGTAAAATATAGTATAGTCTAACCCATAGTAAACACTCGATTATTTATGGGCATATAAATGAATAATGAAATAATGAATAAGTTAGCAAATTAATGTACAAATTTGGACTAATATGACTTTATTTCTAATATGCATAGAAAATTGCATGCATTGCTTTATTTAGACCTCACAATAAACCTTAGGAGAAAGAACAAAGAGATAAAATAAGCAAAGGGTACCCATTGGCAAAGTGATTAATTACCATCATTTTGCTGAAAAAGAAGCTAAGAGTTAAAGCAGTTCAATGATTTACTAAGGTCACAAATTGGTAATTATGGGGCTTGTGGGAGGTAAAAATAATGCCCTTCCCCCACAAAGATGTCCATATCTAATTCCTGGAACCTTTAAATTTGCTTCCATATGTGGAAAAGGGGAATTTTTAGGTGTGATTAAGTTTAAGAACCTTGAGATACAGAGATAATTTTGAACAATTTGAATATTATTATGTAAGACCTTAAAAAAACCTTTCTCAGTTTAAGTGAAGGCCAGAAGGTATGTGACTGTGAAAGAATGGTCAGAAAGATGCAAAGCTACTGGCCAGGATGATGGAGGAAAGAGGCTCACAAGACAAGGAATGGGATAGCCGCTTGAAGCTACGAACAGCACAGGAATGGATTGTCCTCTAGACTCTCCAGGCTAGTCTCCTCTAGACTTTCACAGCCCTGCTGAAATTTGTCCCAGAGACACCTGCATATTATTTAAAATCTACAGCATTGCAAGAGTAAAAGCACTGTATTGTCTTAAGCCCTTAAATTTGTGTTAATTTATTATAAGAGCAATATGGGCTTCCAACTAGAATCCAGATCAGCTGACTTTTTCTGGTTGCCTTCACATTATCTTTAGTAATTCAAAATTGCCTTTAAACAGAATAGAAAATACATTAAGTACTCACTGAACAGTACCATGACAGAAAAATGTCTCCTAAGTTAGAAAAATTATAGTGTACACACATAAAGTGTATTTGACAGATCTTTTAAACTGTGAGCTATTTTTTTTTAAATTGCAAAAAGAAAGACATACTGAAACAAAGCTATAGAGCACATATAAGAAGGAGACAGAACTCTTGTGTGTGTTTTGAAAAGATGTACTTTGGGCCAGGCATGGTGGCTCACACTTGTAATCCTAGCTCTCTCAGAGGCTGAGGCAGCAGGATCCCTTGAGGTCAGGAATTTGAGGCCAGCCTGAACAAGAGCAAGAACCCTTCTTTATTAAAAATAGAAAATAAAAATTAGCCAGACATTGTGGCTGGTGCCTGTAGTCCCAACTGTTCAGGAGGCTGAGGCAAGAGGATCACTTGAGCCCAGGCGTCTGAAGTTGCTATGAGCAAGGCTTGACACCATGGCACTCTACCCAGGGCAACAGGGTGACACTCTGTCTCAAATTAAATAAATTAGTTAGTTAATAAAAGGTATACTTTGAATGCATTTACCATTCTCATTATATTCATCCTAATGAGAAAAAAAGCTCTATCCTGGCTATATGTATACTCTATGCAATTCTATAACAAGAGGGTTCTGGAGAGCAAGTCAATGCAGCCACATAGGTTTTTATTTATTTATTTTTTAATTTTTTGCTCATTTGTTTCAGACTTCTTTGTGCATTTCCATGCAGCCTCTGGAAGCCTGGCTAAGCCAATAGGAAAAAGGAACAAAGAGAATAAACTAAATTCAATCAAGGCTGTGGGGTTAGAAATCCCCACATGTGTGTCTCATGTATGTCTCATTCAAGAGAGCCACTAATGGGTTAAATTGGCTTCTGCCTTTTAAGGTTTGGGCTACCCTGAGGCAAACACAAAGACTGTTTTCTGGCCATCCAGAAAAAGATACTTTGAAGTTTTTGCAGCGCTTGGTTCCAAGGAGTTAGAAGCTAAAAAGCTTCTTGCCTGAAGACATGGTCCAGAGGTTGACAAAATGTTTTACAAGCCTAAAGATCTCAGCACTATGGAGAAACAGAGTCATAAACCCATTTAAGGTTAACTTGGTGAACGCTTGAGGAGTTTCAGAAAGCAGTTCTCCTGTAGCTCTGTCTCTTATTTGTGTGTAGATTTCTTACACAAAAGCTGAGGCTCATTTACAAGGAGTTAAGGTAAAAGAGTACTGTGCTGGTTTGCAGACTTGATGTCTGCAACTTAGGTTTAGAGTTACAAAGAGGAAGTTAGATAAAGGTGAATGTTGTAAATCATAGATTTAAGCATGCACGTGACTGCCAATATCTATAAGGTGGTCAGAAATAAAGTTAATTTGCTACATGCCACAACAGAGCTTGTAGCCTGCTTCTTGCACCCCTTCTTAACATCACAGAGTGAATTTACACCTGAGGCAAAGCTGCAGCCCCTCTCATCTCCAGTCATGCAACACAAGGCCAAAAGGTTCAAACAAATGCTGAACAAAAGTGTATACTTATTATGTACATGTGTTTGATTAAGTTTGAACAGACTGAACCTTACTTCTTGCTTACCATATTTCCAAAACCAAACAAAGCAATTGACATGATTTGATAGGACTTAAAAACATGAATACGTTAATATAGCTCTTAATGTGAATTAAATCATATTTTATTGTATGACATTGTTGTACTGAACATTTAGTAAATGTATAACTATTGGTCAATGAAAGAAACATTTAAATCCTTGAAATAAGGATATTGCAAAATATCCTGAAATGTATAATTACATTAAAATTATGGGTAACTTCTGTGAACTAAAATCGTAAACACGAATTTCTTTGGTAGGATTTATACATTAGAACCTATATGCACGCCACCATCTCTGAATAGAAGGTATAGTGCTAGTGTTTGTGCTGAACATTATTTTACAAATGTTATTATTCAAAAATACTTCAGGACAAGGAGGCAGTAGGGGGAAGAGAGAAGTGGGTGGGCAGGAGGGAGGGGGGTTATGCTGTATGACCCACCTCTTGGGGGCGGGACACAATTATAAGAGGGACTTTATCTAACAAATGCAATCAGTGTAACATAATTCTTTGTACCTTCAATGAATCCCAAACAATAATAATAATAATAATAATAAAACTTCAGGACAAACAATGCCATTTGTATGTATGGAGAAAACTCTAATTTTTTTTTAAATAATTTTATTAAATCATAATTGTGTACATTGGTGCAATCATAGGGCACAATGTGCTTCATATACAATCAGAAATATTTTGATTGTACTGTTAGAGATAGCCTTCACTGTATTTTCTTGATCATTATATAAAAACATTGATACTCTACATTTAATAAGTTTCACCAGTACCCTGCTAAGATGCACCGTAGGTGGGATCCCACTAATTGCCCTCCCTGCACCCATCCTCCCCATTCCCCTACACTCCCTTTCCCTTTTCCCTGTATTCTTGTGCTATAATTGGGTTTTAGCCTTCATATGAAAGCTATCAATTAGCTTCATGTTAGGGCTGAGTACATTGGATACTTTTTCTTCCATTCTTGAGATACTTTGCTAAGAAGAATATGTTCCAGCTCCATCCCTGTAATAACAAAAGAGGTAAAGTCTATTTCTTGAAGGCTGCATAGTATTCCATGGTATACATGTACCACAATTTATTAATCCATTCGTGGGCCGATGGGCATTTGGGCTTCTTCCACGACTTAGCAATTATGAATTGGGCTGCAATAAACATTCTGGTACAAATATCTTTATTATGATGTGATTTTTGGTCTTCAGGATATATACCCAATAAAGGAATTATAGGATCGAATGGTAGATCTAATTTTAGATCTCTAAGTATTCTCCAAATATCTTCCCAAAAGGAATGTACTAGTTTGCATTCCCACCAACAGTGTAGAAGTGTTCCCCTTTCTCCATACCATCCTTAATGATCAGAGAAATGCAAATCAAAACTACTTTGAGATATCATCTAACTCCAGTAAGATTAGCCCACATAACAAAATCCCAAAACCAGAGACGTTGGCGTGGTGTGGATGTGGAGTCAAGGTAGTTTTGATTTGAATTTCTCTGATGATTAAGGATGACGAGCATTTTTTCATGTGCTTGTAGGCCATGTGCCTGTCTTCCTTAGAGAAGTTTCACTTCAAGTCCTTTTCCCACCCTGAGATGGGATCACTTGTTCTTTTGTTGCTAATACATTTGAGTTCTCTGTGGATTCTGGTTATTAAACGTTTGTCGGAGGAATAACCTGCAAATATTTTCTCCCATTCTGAGGGCTGTCTGCCTACTACACTTACTGTAGCTTTTTGGTTTGATCAGGTCCCAGTAGTGTATCTTTGATACTGCTTCAATTGCCTGGGGAGTCCTCCTCATAAAAAATTCACTCAGGCCGATTCCTTCAAGAGTTTTCCCTGCACTTTCTTCTAGTATTTTTATAGTTTCATGTCTTAAGTTTAAATCTTTGATCCAGTGAGAGTCTATTTTAGTTAATGGTGAGAGGTGTGGGTCTAGTTTCAGCCTTTGACAGGTTGCTAGCCAGTTCACCCAGCACCATTTGTTAAATAGAGAGTCTTTTCACCACTGAATGTTATTAATTCTCTTGTCAAAGATCAAGTAACGGTAAGTAGCTGGGTTCATCTCTTGGTTCTACACTCTGTTCCATACATCTATCTCGCTGTTTTTGTGCCAGTACCATGCAGTTTTGATCACTATCAATTTATAGTACAGTCTCAGGTCTGGTAGCGTGATTCCTCCTGCTCTGTTTTAATTTCTGAGTAATGTCTTGGCTATTCAAGGTTTTTTCTGATTCCATATAAAATGAAGTATTATTTTTTCGAGGTCTTTAAAATATTACAATGGAGCTTTAATAGGAATTGCATTAAAATTGTATATTGCTTTGGGTAGTATGAACATTTTAACGATGTCGATTCTTCCCAGCCATGAGCATGGTATGTTTTTTCATTTGTTGACATGTTCAGCTATTTCTTTT
>CAUYON010025062.1:0-15340 GCA_963573935.1 Arctocebus calabarensis | reverse complement strand
TCAGGACCTTTTGCCAGAGTTACATATTTTAAAATTAAAAAGTACAAAGACTTATTTTATCCTAGAAAATTCATTGCTTCTGAGTTGGTATATCACAATATGGCACGTTTTCTAGAAGAAGGTCTTTCCTAGGGACCAATTCTGAAAGAAAAACAAAAACAGAAAATACTTAACATTATTAAAATTAGAATTAAATGCAAGTATACTCATTTCCCTCTAAAATTTATAACAGTAAAATATCTAGTTTTAAGGTAAATCTCCCAGGGATATTTTATTTCAGTTGACATCTAAGGTGGAGTCTTTGATTCTAAATGAAAACAGTTAGCAGGATTCTCATTTTAAATTATATAAAAACACAAACTGATAGTTACAGAAATATCATAATCTATATAGATCTATATATCTATATATTGATATATATCGATATGTTTTTATACATTATATTTAATAAATAAATGGCAAAGAGTTAATCAATTAAATAACTGAATAAAATTCATCTAAAACTTACATTATTGGCCATCTAATTACCATACTGATAGTTAAAACAATGGGAAAATTTGTTTATACGTAAGTCTACTATAGAAAAAACAGGCCTACTTTCCTAAAGATTCCAAACTTTATAGATCAATAGTTCTTAATCAAAGATGGTTTAGGTTGTTGTACCAAATGGCGAATGCTACTGGAATTTAGTGGGCGCAGGAGCAGGGATGCCAAACCTCCTGCAATGTGTGGGACAGTCGGCACAGTGAAGAACTGTCCTGTCCAAAATGCCAGTGGTACTTCTACTGAGAAACATCATTAAACAGCAAACAAAAACCGTTAAGTCCCTGGGAAGATAACTGCTGGAGTCAAGTTAAAGCTCTTTGAGGTAACCAAAATAGCATTCCCCTGGTATAAAAACAGATACATATAACAATGAAACAGAATAGAGAACCCAGAAATAAATCCACACATCTCTAGTAGGACTAATCTTTAACAAAGGTGCCAAGAACACACAGTGGGAAAAACACAGTCTCTTCAACAAATGGTGCTGGAGAAACTGGATATCCATAGGCAGAAGAGTAAAACTAGACATTCATCTCTCACCATATACAAAAATCAAATCAAAATGGATTAAAGACTTAAACCTCAGAGATTTAACTACTAAAAGAAAACATTGGGGAAACACTGTCAGGACGTTAGTCTAGGCCAAGACTTCTTGAGTTATATCCCCAACGCACAGGCAACTGAAGCAAAATTGGACAAATGGGATCACATCAAATAAAAAAGCATCTGCGTGGCAAAGGAAACAGTGAACAAAATGAAGAGACATCCACAGAATGGGAGAAAATACTGGCAAACTCACCATCTGACAAGGGATTAATAATTACAATATATAAGGAGCTCTAACAACTCAACAGGAAAAAAATAAAATAATCAAACAAATGGGCAAAATCTGAAAAGACATTTCTACAAATGGCCAATAGGCACATGAGAAAAATGTTTAACATTTTTCCACATTATTCATCAGAAAAATGCAAAGTCAAAACTACAATGAGATATCATCTCACCTCAGTTAAAATGGCTTTTATCAAAGACAGACAATAATGAATGCTGGCAAAGATATGGAGAAAAGAGAATGCATGTACGCTGTTGGAGGAATGTATATTAGTGCAACCGCTATAGAGAACAGAAGGAGGTTCCTCAAAAAACTAAGAACGGAACTACCATATGACCCAGCAATCCCACTGCTGGGTGTACATCCAAAGAAGGGGAATTCAGTTATTGAAAAGATACTTACACTCCCATGTTTATTCCAGTACTGTTCGCAGTAGCTAAGAATTGCAATCAACCTAAGTGTCCATTAATAGATAAGTGGATAAAGAAACTGTGGTACATATACACAATGGAATGTTATATAGCCACACACACACAAAATTAAATCCTGCCATTTGCAACAACATGAATGAAAGTGGAGAACATTATGTTAAGTAAACTAAGCTAAGCACAGAAAGACAATTTTGGATGTTTTCACCAGTATGTTATATCTAATTATAAAATACAATTGATCTCATGGAAACAGGATAGAAGGATGGTTACCAGAGGCTGGGAAGGGTAGCAGAGAGGCAGGGAAAAATAGAGATGGTTAGTATGTACAAAAATAAAGTTAGTCAGATAGAATGAAAAATATGATAACACAACAAAGTGAATATAATCAACAGTAATTTGTAGTAACTTTAAAATAACTAAAAGAGTAGAAGTGGAATATTCCTACACAAAGAAATTATAAATGCCCCTATTACCCTGGTTTGATCAATTCACACTGTATGCCTGAATCAAAAAATCACATGTACCCTATAAAGACATACAACTATTATGTACCCATAATAATTAAAAATTATTTTAAAAACAAAGATAAAGCTCTTATGATACAAATTTTAGAAAGGATGCATAGTTTCTACCTCTTTTTTCCAAAAGAGCTGAATACAGATGAGCTATCATGATGAAAAAATGGTTAAATAACATTCTATAAAATAACCTGCCTATACTCTTCAAAACATCATGGTCATGAAAGACAAAGGCTGAGGGACTGCTCCAGATTAAGGAAGACAAAAGAGACATTTTGGTGTGAACAGGCATTACATCTACTTTGCTTTCAGAAAGTTGAGGAAAAACATGAGTGAAAGATGATAAAGCAAAATGTAAAATCTTAGCATTTGTAGAATATGAGTAAAGGAAATTCTCATGCACTTCAACTTTTGTATCTTTTGAATTTGTTTAAAGGTTTTTTGTTTTTTTTAGAGATAGTCTCACTTTATCACCCTCAGTAGAGTACCGTGGCATCACAGCTCACAGCAACAGCCCAATCCAGCTCTTGGGCTTAGGCGATTCTCTTGCCTCAGTCTCCAGAGTAGCTGGGATTATAGGCGCCCGCCACAACACCTGGCTATTTTTTGTTGCAGTTTGGCCGGGGGCTGGGTTTGAACCTGCTACCCTTGGTATATGGGGCTGGCATCCTACTCACTGAGCCACAGGCGCCACCCTAAAGTTTATTTTTTATAAAGATATCTCTAAAAAAAATTCAACCCATATAGAAATCTGAAATTTTTACTTAATAAAAAAAAGAACTGGGGGCAGCCCCGTAGCTCAGCGGGTAGAGCGCCAGCCACATATATGGAGGCTGGTGGGTTCGAACCTGGCCAGGGCCAGCTAAACAACAAAGACAACGGCAACAACAACAACAAAAATAGCTGGGCGTCACGGCAGGTGCCTATAGTCCCAGCTACTTGGGAGGCTGAGGCAAGAGAATTACTTGAGCCCAAGAGTTGGAGGTTGCTGTGAGCTGTAACGCCACGGCACTCTACTGAGGGTGACAGCTTGAGATTCTGTCTCAGAAAAAAAAAAAAAAAAGAACTGGTTTGAGTAAAAATAAATGCTTTTTGAGCCAGATGGAAAACCAGTTAAATAAGTATATTTAACCATTATTTATATCTCACTTGCTTTTACCAAATCTCTGGAGGTTTCATCAGAAAGTAAATTATAATGTAGATTTTAACTTACTAACAATAACAGGAATTTACTTATCAAAATTGTGCCTATTTTATGCTAGTATTAACAACAAAAAAAATGAAGATACAAAGGTGACTATATAATAGTTTAACTTCAAGAAATTTACAGTGAAATGGAAAAGACAACAAATTATAGTATAATATACTGTGATACAAAAGGGGTATAATATTTTTATGGGAGAACAGAAGAATAAATGGCTAAATATGCCTATATTATTTTAGAATACGTGCATCTCTGAATAACCAAAAATACAACAAAGAGTGGCTTAAATAAGAAATTTAATTTTCTCCCATTATTTAGAAATACTCATTAAAGCAGCCTTGGGCTAGTGCAGGTCCTTAGGCTCTTTCTCTTTTCCCTGTGCTGCTACCCTCTGTGTATGGTTTTTGTCTTGACTGCTCCTGTCAAATCACACTTGCACTCCAAGTAGGAAGAAGAGAACAGGGAAAAGTGCAAAAATAAGAGTTCAGCTCAGCCTATTCATTTTTAACTGGCTTTCATAGAAGTAGCACCAGTATTTGCTTATGTAGGCCAGGTCGGTGTCACACTGTCTGGGAAATCTTTTTTTTTTTTTTTTTTGGCTTGGCTCACTGTACTCTGAACACAGTTTTTTAGTTAGTAAGAAAGAATGGGAGAATGGATATTGGAGAGGCAATAAGCACCACCCCCTTTGCTAAACACACACATATATACCCTTCTTCCCATTTATAGAATACATCCATTCACTACCTGTTCCCTAAAACTTCAGCCAGACTCCAATCAAGGATTTCTGGTTGATGTGCTAGCTCCTCCATCAGGTCTAGCTGTGGTAGATCACATGGTAAATACCTATTAGACCTCAGTAAAAAATAAACAGGATATAGCAATAAAAACTTGGAACGGGAAATATCCAGCAGTCACTTGTCCATAGCAAATCCTAAATTGTGCTAGTCAGGAAGAATAAGGACTCCTTGGCCAAGGCATCTATTCTCTATTCAGCCAGTCTGGCAGTACCTAATTCGATTTTCTGGGAGATCGAAAGATCTTCTCTGACTCACTGTCCTTTAAGGTTCCTAGTTCTGTCCGCTGGGGCAGCCTTCTTGTCCAGAGGTAGAGATTTTAGGGACAATGCCTTTTGGGTGGGGGAGGCTCTGAAAGTTCTCATAGTCTATTTCCTATTGACAGGCGTTCATGTGCCCAGGGATGGCCTTACAAGTTAAAGAGAGCTGGTCAAGCCTGCGGTTTCTTGGCAATACAAATCACTCAAAAACTTTACAAACTTCAAATGTTTCCAGTAATTTCCATGTGCAAGCAGCTATAGCCGTGCCGACACCTTGATACACAGTTTTTGAGCATGAAGCCTGTCATCTTTTGGTAACAGCCTCATATTCTGCCCATTTCCCTAAAGTTTACTTAATGGCCACTGCTTAAATCAATGAAAAACAATAAACTCCAAAGAGTAAATGCATTATGTATCTGATCTTTGGCAGAATAAGAAAGTCTTGGGCCATCAATCTAATTTCATGTTAGCGCTCAGAAGCTTCCTGCTAATATTGGCTTTAGTTTTAGCAGATAGTAGCAACTGGCATTTTTAACTCTGTAAAGTTCTAAATTATGGGACTTTCGATCAATTAGACTTCAGGCTGTAGGCAGAAGAGTGCTCCTTAGCAATATAATTCTTCCATCTCTGCAAACAGCTTAATCTGCATCCATCCTCCTTTTCAATATTTTGCTGAAAGCAGGAAAGACTATCCAGCATACTGATATTCTGGTTCTTTCTCTAACTGCTGTAGCCTTAGGTGGTAGTTTGTATCCAAGCAGTAAGAGGCACTGACCTTACATTTCACCAATACAAAGGTCACCACTACCCCCTCATGCCTTCTATTCAAGTGATTTCACATTTTTAGCACCTCATTATGGTAACTACTGATGGTCTTAGTTACAAGTCACATAAACAGACCCTGGCTGATTAAGGAGAAAAGGCATTTATCATTTATTAGCAGGTTATTGTCCTAGCTCATAAAATTGTGAGGCTTAAAGAATCAGGAAAGCTTGAGATTAAGCTTCCAGGAACAATGATCAAACTGAGTGCCACAGAACTGAGTGCCACACAGCTGTTCCTTTAAGGGACACTAGAAGAAACAGCTACCATTTTTACTGTCGTGGAACACAAGATGCTACACTTCAGATGCTGCCAGAAACTCAACTTTACTACAACCTGCTCCTGACACCACATCAATGCCACTTCTTCATGAGGAACCTGATCCTATAATGACTGGCACTACTCCTCCCAGCAAAGTAGATTCTGTGCCACACTCGAGTTCCTCAAGTTCCTTTCTGAATACAGGTGAGTGTGTGGCACCTACTCAACTGCCTGAGCCACAAAGAAAATTGAGGAACTGAATTTTTTTTTTTTTTTTTGCAGTTTTTGGCCAGGGCTGGGTTTGAACCCGCCACCTCAAGTATATGGGGCTGGCACCCTACTCCTTTGAGCCACAGGTGCTGCCTGGAACTGAATTTTTAGATTCTATCTTGGGAATTTAGAACTCAGGCAGATAGAAATTCCCAAACTAAGCAAAGTGATTCAAAGAGTGATAAATAACCAGAAAATCTGTCAAAAATCTACTCCTCTATTCCCTCACCCAATTCACCTTACTTAGTAATCTCTGGAATCAGAAGATACCCTACAATTGAATGTTTTAATATTCATTAATTGCTAACATGTTAATTAGGCCAAATGTACCACAAGTATATTTACATGCTATATAATATTTTTTTACCATAATTCTGTTTTATTGATTTTAAATCCCTGACTTTGCTCGAAATTAGATACTAAATACTATAACAACATTAATTTATTAAAGTTTGTAGATCTTTGATAAGGAAGTGCACTGAGATCATGGTTTGTTTCCTGTGTTTTAGGTTCCTGAAAAATCTTATCTACTCTGGTCACATTAAATGTATCATTGAAAAAGTATACATATATATATTTTTTGGAGACAGTATTACTCTGTTGTCTCAAGCTAGAGTGCTGTGGCACCATGTTCACAGCAACCTCAAACTCCTGGGCTCAAGTGATCCTCTTGCCCCCCAAGGAGCTGGAACTATAGGCACTGCCACTATGCCCCACTAACTTTTCTACTTTTAGTAGAGATGAGGTCTCATGCCTACTCAGGCTGGTCTCAAACTCCAAAAGCAATCCATCCGCTTTGGCCTCCCAGAGTGCTAGTATCATAGGTGAGAGCCACTGCACCTGGCCAGAAAAAGTAATTTTTTGAAATAAAAAGACTTAGTTCAATTATGGACCGAAATAAAAATTTATGTCAAAACTTTTAAAGAATTATTATAGATAGCACAGTTTATGATAGTGTGGCAGTCATAGATATTTTGGATATAAATTTATAGGACTTTAAACTATTTAACTCTTTATAGAAACATTGTTAAATGTATCAAGCATATAAATATAAAGATAAGTTCAATCAGAGAACCTGTAACACAAAAGTATTTTCTTCCAAGAACCTCTTCCTGACCTTCTGAGTTTGGAATTGGAGCTCTGCTTACGCTCTTCAACACCACCTCTGCTTCTCTTAATACGGCACGGCAACTGTGACTGACCAAACATTTACTTGTCCGTCATTTACACAGCACTCTAACGTACCACAGGACAAGGGCCAGACCCATCTTGTTCTGTTCTATTCTCAGCATCTATCATAATCAGGATTTAACTTTTGTTGAATCACATTAACATGCCTTAAAATATAAATGAAAAGATAGTTTTGGGCAGTGACCAATATAAATAAACCAAAAGGCAGAAGTTTAAAAAACTTCAGAAGAACACTTTCCTAGAGCTTTTTGTTCTTACAGTATCCCATGTTCTTAGAAGCAGCCTAATTAGTCTTACATATTCCAGAGAGAAGTTAAAAAAATACGGATGGGGCAGCCCTGTGACTCAGCGAGTAGAGCGCCGGCCCCATATACCGAGGGTGGCGGTTTCAAACATGGCCCTAGCCAAACTGCATCAAAAAATAGTTGGGCGTTGTGGCGGGCGCCTGTAGTTCCTGCTACTCGGAAGACTGAGGCAAGAGAATCGCCTAAGCCTAGGAGTTGGAGGTTGTTGTGAGCTGTGACTCCACGGCACTCTACCGAGGGCGATAAAGTGAAGACTCTGTCTCTAAAAAAAAAAAGGATGATCCTATTAAAAGGCTAAGTACCATTAAAATATACTGACTTCTACATCTTCCTGGTAACATATTTATTTATAAATTCAGTAACTGCCTACAGAACATATGTTTGCTAAGGGCCAACAATGAAACTAGTTGATTAATGTCAATAGTAGAAGGAAAGTTTAGACAAATGATCAGAGTGAAAGCAAGTATATTCAGTTAAATTTAGTATTTTTCTAAATCACAGGAAAAGGGTATTATATAGATCAATGATGAGAGTGATATGAATAAAAAATTATGATTAATACAAATTCACACATCTGAGGTCATAAAACATGTAGGGAATATCTGGAAAAAAGTCACCACAGTATTTTTAAGATACTTTTCAAGTGATGAACTTATAATAGTATAATAAAGAACCTTAAACTCATCTGTAAAGATATAGTTTTTTTCTTTTTATTATTATTTAACTTTTTTTTTTTTTTTAGGTCAAGTCTCACTCTGTCATTCAGGCTACAGCACAGTGGCACAATTGTGGCTCACTACAGCCTTGAACTCCTAGACACTCCTGATCCTCCTGCCTCAGCATCCTCAGTAGCTGGGACTACAGGCTGACAGCGCCTGGCTACTTTTCAAAAAAATTTCTTGCAGAGATGTGGTCTCCAGCAGGCTGTCCAGGCTAGTAGTCTCCAATTGCTGGCCTCAAGCGATCCTCCTGCTTGGACTGCTGAAGTACTGAAATTACTGGGGTGAGCCACTGCACCTGGTCTTATTATTATTTTAATTAATACATAATAGCTGTTCCTATTAGGGAGTACAGAATATTTCAATACATGTATGTGTGATGACCAAATCAGGTTAATAAGCATATATGCCACCTCACTAATCATTTGTGTTGAGAATATTAAAAATTTACTCTTTCAGCTATTTGAAAATATAAATTGTTAATTATAGTAGCCCTTTGGTGCTATAGAACACTAGAACTTATTCTTCCTATCTAGCTGTAATTTTGTGTTCATTAACCGGCCTCTAGTAGCCATTATTCTATCTTTTTCTTTCTTTTTTTTTTTTTGCAGTTCGGCTGAGGCCAGGTTTGAACCCACCACCTTCGGTATATGGGGCCGGCGCCCTACTTGATGAGCCACAGGAGCCGCCCTCTATCTTTTACTTCTATGAGATAAACTTTATTTTAGCTTCCCATGAGTGAGAACATGAGATATTTGCCTTTCTGTACCTGGCTTATGTCACTTCACATAATGTTCTCCAAGCTCATCCATCAACTAACCAACATCCAAAAAAAAAAAAGCAAAGAAAGAAAAAGATTAAAAGAATCAAATTTGTTACATTTTGGATCTATACAAATAAAGTCGGGAAAAAGAGACTCAGACATATCTCAGTAGAAAGAACAAGGAAGGCATTATTAAGGTAATATAGCAATATATATTAACAATCATGAAAAAGTTAGAATTTTCAATCTTGCCCAAAGGGGTGGTTCATGCCTGTAATCCTAGCACTCTGGAAGGCCACAGTGGGTAGACTGCCTGAGCTCAGGAGTTCAAGACCAGCCTGAGTAAGCATAAGACCCCATCTCTACAAATAGAAGAACTAGCTGGCCATTGTGATGGAGGCCTGTAGTCCCAGCTACTTGGGAGGCTGAGATAAAAGGATCTCTTGAGTTCAAGAGTTTAAGATTGCAGGGAGCTATGATAGTACTCAACCCCTGGGTAACTGAGTGATAAAATAAAATAGAAAAACTAGCCAGACATTGTAGGGGGTGCCTGTAGTCTCAGCTACGTGGGAGGTTCAAGCAGGAGGATCACTTGAGTCCAGGAGTTTGAGGTTGCTGTGATCTATGATGCCATGGCATTCTACCCAGAATGACAGAGTGAGATTCTGTTTCAAAAAAGAAAAAAAGAGGTGGCGTGGGGGTATGAGCTCCTGGCTGCCAGATGCCCATGGCCTGCTTGGCCCGCATACAGCGTGTTCTTTCTCCTCAGGACCCTGAGATGGCCGCCCAGGAAGAGCCTCAGATCCAGTTCATGGTTGTACTGCTTGGAGATGGTGGGACTGGGAAAACTATGCTCATGAAAAGCCATTTGACTGGTGAATTTGAGAAGTATGTAGCCATCGTAGGCATTGAGGTCCATCCCCTTGTGCTCCACACCAACAGAGGACCCATCAAGTTCAACGTATGGGATGCAGCTGACTAGGAGAAATTTAGTGGACTTAGAGATGGCTATTACATCCAAGGCCAGTGTGCCATTATAATGTTTGATGTAACATTAAGAGTTACTCACAAGAACGTGCCTAACTGGCATAGAGATCTGGTAGGAGTGAGCGAAAACATCCCTATTGTATTGTGTAGAAACAAAGTGAATGTTAAGGACAGGAAAGTGAAGGCAAAATCTATTGTCTGTCACCAAAAGAAGAATCTTCAGTATTACGACATTTCTGCCAAAAGTAACTACAACTTTGCAAAGCCTTTCCTCTGGCTTTCTAGAAAGCTTGCTGGAGACCCTAACTTGGAGTTTGTTGCCAGGCCTGCTCTTGCCCTGCCAGAGGTGGTCTTGGACTCAGCTTTGGCAGCACAAGATGAACATGACTTAGAGGTTGCTCAGACAACTGCTCTTCCGGATGAGGATGATGACCTGTGAGAATGAAGCTGGAGCCCGGCATCAAAAGTCCAGTTTTATAGGCCGTCCTGGGATGTCAGCAGTGTAGCCTGTGTGCCACTTTATTATCTAGCTAAGTGGAACATGTGCTTCATCTGGGATGCTAAAGGAGATGAATGGGTTTGGGAGTGAAGGTGGCAGTTTAAAAAACTACCTTCGGCTCGGCACCTGTGGCTCAACGGGCTAAGGCGCCAGCCACGTACACCTGAGATGGCGGGTTCGAATCCAGCCCGGCCCACCAAACAACAATGACAGCCGTAACCAAAAAATGGCCGGGCGTTGTGGCGGGCACCTGTAGTCCCAGCTACTTGGGAGGCGGAGGCAGGAGACTCACTTGAGCCCAGGAATTGGAGGTTACTGTGAGCTGTGATGCCACAGCACTCTATCCAGGGTGAGAGCTTGAGGCTCTGTCTCAAAAACAACAACAACAACAATAAAAACTACCTTCATTGTTTAGACCTGCATATTTAACTGTTTGGAAAACAGTTGATTCCTTCTTGAGTTTCTACTATAAGACTGCCACAGTCACGTCACCATATCCAGTGGTGAAATCTTGTTTGTCATTGCCATTCCTTTTCATTTAGAATCAGAATAAAATTGTATTTCAATATAAAAAAAAAAAAAGAAATTTTAATCCCGTGGGAAAATTAAATTATACAGAAAACCAAATATAAAAAGAAATCTAACCCAATATTATCATATCTAAAACCAGGCTTTTGAAATAGACACCATATTTAGTTATTTAAAATAAACTTGAAATAAAGTTTTATTCACATAATAAAATAAAAAATAATATTTAGCTGTGGTTATCTGTATAAAGTGTTGGCTATCTATCCTACATAGAAACTCTAAAGATCATTACTAAAATAAAAGCTGATGACTACAAATTTTAAATACGATGTTTATATTATCCGATCTAGTATATTCTGATAAATCCTCATTAACTAAAAGCTCTTTTTACTTACATTACCAAATATAAACATGCCTCTGTAGTAATCAAGATATTAAGGTATGTAATACAAGAAAAGAAAAACAAATTGAGGAAAGTATAAAGTCCAGAAACAGATGTATATCTACACTTACTTTATGGCAAAGGTGACCCTATATGAGCAGCAGGGGAAAGAGTGGTCTTTTCAATAAACAATACTAGAACAAATGGATATTCATGTGTAAAAAAAAATCCTGACCCCTATCTTATACCATATATAAAAATCAACTCTAATTGATAAAAACAACCAAATATTAAAAATCAAACAATAAAGTTTTGGAAGAAAACATAGGAGAATCTCTTAAAGATCTTGCTGATCTAGGCAAAGATTTCTTCAATAAGACTCAAAAGTACTAATCATAAAGGAAAAAACTGATAATCAGGTCTACCTTAAAATTAAGAAGTTCTCATCAAAACGTAATACTACTAAAGTGAAAAGGTAAGACACAAAATAAAAGATTCTTATAATACATGATACATATTTTGATTTTTTTTCATTTTTAAAAATTATTGTTTCAGGTTAATTTGAGGGTCAAAGAATTAGGTTACAAAGTTTGCATTTGTTAAGTGAACTCCTTATAATTGTGCCGCGCCCCCAAGAGGTGTGCCATACACCCTAACACTGTACACATCTACTCCCACTCTCTCCCCATTGCCTCATTCCCCTGCCCCCCACCTTGAATTGATCTGAGTTTTTCTCTTATGTGGGTGTGTATTTGATTGTCTACAGGCTTCATATTAGTATTGAGTACATTTGATTCTGGCTTCTCCATTCTTATGATATAAACAAATATTTTGTATTCAGAACATATAAAGCACTCCTTCAAATCAAAAGGCAGAAAAACCCTTAGAAAAATGGGAACAGGAACTTCATATAAGAGAAAATCCCAATGTCCACTAAACAACCAAAAAGGAGCTCATACTTCATAATTACCAGAGAAATCCAAATTAAAATCACAATGCCATACCGCTACATATCCATCAGGAAAGCTAAAATTAAAGAGACACACAGTAACAAGCGTTGGTGAGGATGCAGAGGAACTGGAGCTCTCAAATGCTGCTGCTGGAAGTGTAAATTAGTACAATTTTGTACTAATTTGAAACACTTTTGAAACTAATTTGAAACGCTTTTGAAAACTGGTTAGCCAAATAAGCTCATATCCTATGACCAGAAAAATGTCACTTCTATGTACACCTAGACTCAAGAGAAGTGCTTTTTTTTTTTTTTGAGACAGAGCCTTAAGCTGATAGAGTGTCATGGCATCACAGCTCACAGCAACCTCCAATTCCTGGGCTCAAGCGAGTCTCCTGCCTCAGCCTCCCAAGTAGCTGGGACTACAGGCGCCCATCACAACAGGGTTGCAGCCATCATTGTTGTTTGGCAGGCCCAGGCTGGATTCAAATCCGCTAGCTCAGGTGTACATGGCTGGCGCCTTAGCCCATTGAGCTTCAGGTGCTGAGCCAAGAGAAGTGCATTTTATATGTATATACATATATACACATTTTTTGCACCAAAAGGCATGTAGAAGAATGCTCATAAAATCATTATTCATTATATCCTATAACTGGAAACGGTAAATTACAGTATGTTTAAACAATATTCATAACATCACTATACACATCTAGGTGAATCTCACAAATATGTTGAGAGAAAGAAGCCAGAAACAGAGTAATCCTGTATGACTCTACTTCCATAAACTTGAAACACTTTATTATACAAAGTTCAAAATCTGTGATGTTAAAAGTCAATATGGGATAGTGGTTACTTTTGTGAGAAAGGAGAGATTACCATGTCCTGCTAATTTTCTATTTTTACTTTTTTGAGAGAAAATTTTACTATGTCACACTCAGTAGAGTTCTATCACATCATAGCTCACAGCAACTTCAAACTCTTGGGCTCAAGTGATCCTCTTGCCATCATTATTTAATAATGATCTTTAGAGTTTCTGTGTAATAAAGCCAACATTTTATAAATGTAATCACAACTAAATATTATTTTTCTTATTTTATTATGTGACTAAAACTTTATTTCTAATAACTAAATTTGGTGTCTATTTCAGAAGCCTGGTTTTAGATATATGATAATATTGGATTAGATTTCTTTTTATCTTTTGGTTTTCTGTATAATATTCCTCACAGGATTACATTTTTTTTTTTTTTTTTTTTGAGATAGGGTCTCACTATGTCACCTTAGGTAGAGTGCCATGGCATCATATCTCACAGGAACTTCAAACTCCCAGACTCAAGCAATCCTCCTACCTTAGCCTCCCAAGTACCTGGGACTACAGGCACCTGCCACATGGCTCGCTATTTTTTTTTTTGAGACAGGGTCTTGTTCTTGCTCAGGCTGGTTTCGAACTTGTGAGCTCAAGCAATCTGCCCATGTTGGGCTCCCAGATTGCTAGTAATTTTTCTATTTTTAGTAAAGATTGGGTCTTATTCTTGCTCATATACTGACCTCACACCTGACCTCAAGTGATCCTCTTACCTTGACCTCCCAGAATGCTAGGATTTCAGATATGAGGGACCACACACACCCAGCCTATTGAATGTCATCTTCTGTTGTTGTTGTCCCCAAAGATACTTTATGAAATAAAACCAAAATTTAATGTAAAATGAGATTTTGCTGAAGCCCCACAAGAAGTCTGGAAGCCTAGTGAAGGATTTTCAACCGTATTTTCATTTCTCATAATTAAAAATCTTCTGAATTAAAATAATTAATTATAGAATAAAAGGTACTGAAATAGAGAGGTGATAAATGAACCCCTCAAAATTAAGAACTGCAAATAAATATGATAAAAACAGGTAACTGTTTGCAATATAATTAGGAGTTAAGGTAAAAAAATAATTAATTAATTGAAAAGAAAAAACAATCTGGTAAAACGAGTTTTATAATTCAGCATTATAAACTGGTGTATACAACAGTTATATATATAATCTTTTATTATATATAATACCATGTATATCATGTTGCCTGGCAAAATCAAGCTATTTTACCTGGCATTAAAAGTGCTGTTATAGTCAATATTTTAAAACAAATTGCAGTCAGAAAACATTTTTATTTAATTTTACTTACTCAGTGTATTGTGGTCTGTGTGAATACCTTGTATAACAGATGTTCTGAGTAACAATTCAACATCGGAACCTACTTTCATTAGCTGTTAAGAAAACCAAACAAATAGAATAAATCCTTTGAGTGTTTCATACTAATGTACTGTTTTTAAACACTATCATTTACTATAATTTCTTTTTAGGTAATATAGTAGTTCCCCCTTATCCACAGTTTTAGTTACCTGTAGTCCAAAAATATTAAATGGAAAAATTCTAAAAATAAACAATTTATAAGTTTTCAAATGCATGCCATGCTCATGCTGTCTCATTTCATCTTTTTTTAAAACTACTTTTTGTTAAATCATAACTTTATACACTGATGCATTTATGGGGTTCAGGGTACTGCTTCAATATACAACGTGAAAAGCTTACATTGAATTAAGTAACACATCCATCACAATTATACTAATTTCTAAATAGTTTTGAAATGTGCCATTGCATCATGCACATTGGGTGAGGTTCCCACAAATACCCCTTCTCCCATATCCCTCCTCCCATCCCCTCTCTCTCCTCTTCCCCTCTACTTTCTGGACTATAGTTATGTTTTGCCATTCATATGAGTGTATAGGTGGTTATATATTGATTTCATAGTAGTATTGAGTACATTGGATACTTTTCCCCCCATTCTTGAGATGCTTTACTAAGAAGAATATGTTCCAGCTCCATCCAGGTAAATATAAAAGATGTGAAGTCGCCATCTTTTTTTATGGCTGCGTAGTATTCCATGGCGTACATATACCACAATTTGTTAATCTATTCATGGGCTGATGGGCATTTGGGCGATTTCCATGTCTTGGCTATTATGAATTGGGCTGCAATAAACATTCTGGTGCAAATGTCTTAGTTGTAAAATGATTTTTGATCATTTAGGTATATAC
>CAUYON010025061.1:0-19412 GCA_963573935.1 Arctocebus calabarensis | reverse complement strand
GGGCAATTCACTCAGTTCCAGCCCTGTCCCTGATTGATGTTGCTGCTGGAACAGAACAAGTTCGCAGAATTTATTTCTGTCAAGGCTATTTTCCCTGATCAGATTGGGGCTGCAAATGGGTTTTACTCAGTCTGTGAGTTCCAGCCCTTTGTCTCAGTTTTCATCCCCTGAGGGCCAGGTTATGTAAAGGAGCACCTCTGGGAGTATTCTAATCCCTGCCCTCTGTCCCGGCTGGCCGGTACCGACTCAGGCAAATCCTTTACGTGCCTTGGTTGCTGGTCTGCTCTGCCAGCAACTGAGAAGCCGCCTGCTTCTCCTGGCCACCCAGATGACTGGGAGTGTCTCCTCAAAACATCCCCAGGGGTGCAGCTCTCCTGCTATTGTTCCTGGAGCTGGTTGCCGTTTTGTGCCTCAGGAGACCCTCTTTCCAGTTGGGTCTGCTCTCAGCTCACTCCCCTCTCACCACTCTTGAGCCGGAAAACCAGCACAGTTTCAGCAACAGTCCCCACCCGTCCACGCCCCTCAAGAAAATCTCCAAGAATCTGGACTCTGTGGGGAACAGGCCTCCAGACCTCAGGGTGAGAGTGTAGGGGAACACCAGGAACACCAACTTGCAGGTAGAGAGTATATACCATTTTATGCCTGGCTGGAGAGCACTGCGGCACCCTAGTTGGGGAAGGAGGTCCGGTGTTTGGAATGGGAGGACATCCAAACTCTGCTCACTTGTTTGTATGGAGGTATGGAGTATACTGTGAACCTCTCTCATGGGGGAGGGGACTCCCGTCCACTTGGTGATGTGCTCTTACCTTTTTGTTTGTGTCCTCGGGGTCTCAGGTTGCCCCAGCAGGGTTGACGTGCGCTCTTCAACCTTTTCTTTTGGCTCAGATCCAAACCATTGGCTTTCTTGCTGAGTTTCTGTCCTTTAACTCTCCTTCTGGATGAGAACCTCTGCAGAAAGCTGGCTACAGATCGCCATCTGGGCCTCTTTTTTGGTTTTGATTTCATTTTTTTCTCTGAGTGTTGATATTTCTTTTCTTTTTCTGGGTTTGGGTTTGGTTTGTTCTTCCTTTTCTAGTTGCTTGGGAGATGACATTAGGTTGTCATTTGTGATCTTTCTGTCTTTTTATGTAGGCATTTAAGGCTATAAATTTTCCCATAGGGGTACTTTTGCTGAGTCCCATAAATTTTGATAATTTATATCTACTTTGTCATCCAGTTCAAGGAAACTTTTGATTTCTATCTTAATTTTATGAGTAACTCAAGAATTATTTAGTGGCAAGTTGTTTAATTTCCATGACTTTGTGTAGATAAAAGTGTCTCTCTTGGAAATGATTTCTAGTTTTATTCCACTGGGGTCTGAGAAGATATAGGGTATGATTTCAATTTTTTTTATTATTTTGGGATATGTCTTGGTCCTAAGATATGATCCATCTTGGAGAATGTCCCATGTGGTGGCGAGAAAAATGTATATTCAGTAATATTTGGGTGGAATGTTCTGTAAATGTCTGTTAGTTACATTTGTTCAAGAGTCCCATTGAAGTCTAGTTTTTAGAAATGTATTTTCTGCTTTGATCATATGTCCAGTTCTTTCTGTGGGATGTGAAAATCCCTGGCAATAACAAGGGTGACATTTATTTCTTTTGTTAGATCTAGTAGAATTTGCTTTATGAATTGGAGCACTCTCATGTTAGGTTCATAAATATTTGGAATCATGTCTTCTTGTTGAATTGCTCCCTTTGATATTAGATAATGACCATGTTTGTCTTTCTTTGCCATGGATGATTTGAAGTCAATTTTATCTGATATGAGAATGGTACACTTGGCTTAATCTGGTTTCTGTTTGCATGAAATATTATTATTTTCTATCTCCTCACTTTGAGTCTGTGTGAATCCTTATGAGTTAGAGATATTTCCTGGAGAAGGCAGATGGTTTTTTTGTTTTTTTTTTTTTTTTTTGGTCCATTCAGCCTCTGCCTTTTAATGGTGCATTTGGACCACTAATGTTGAGGGGTAGTATTAATATGTGGGATGCTATTCTGTTTATCATGTTGGGTAGTATCTTATTGCTGGGTTTTCCATCTTGTACTATTATTTTATGAGAGCTGCAAACTTTAGCTTTCAGGTGATTCTACATTAGTGGATATCTATTGTGCTTATCTATCAATCTATCTATCTATCTGTCTATCTATCTATCTAGCAATTTTGAGTAGTTCCTGTGGGTTAGGTCTGGTAGGACCAATTCCCTCAGTGCTTGCTTATCTAAAAAAGTCTTTATTTCCCCACCAGTTATGAAATTTAGTTTTGTAGGATACAAAATTCTAGGATGGCTGTTTTGTTTAAGAGGACTGAAGATGTGATCTTAATTTCTCTGGCTTGTAAGGACTCTGCTATAAATTCCGCAGTTAGCCTATTGGGGTCTTTTTGTAGCTTAGTTTTTGATTTCATCTTCATGCTTGTAGAGTTTTCTTCTTCATTTTGACTTGGCCAGGTTGATTAATATGTGCCTTGGAGATGTCCTACTTGCTATGAATCTTTCTGGTTTGATGACCATCTTATATCTAGATATTTGAATGCTGGGTGATACCAGGTAAGTTTTCCTCAATGATTTCCTCAAATAGATTTTCTATGCTTTTTAGTCTTTCTTTTTCTCCCTCAGAGAAACCTATAATTCATATATCAGTTCACCTTGCATAGTCCCAATTTCTCTGAGGGATTATTAATTCTTCATTATTTTCTTTTCTTCATGTTTGAATGACTAGGTTAGCTTGAGTGCCTTGTCTGCAAGCTCTAGAACTTTTTCTTGTTTGGCTTTGTCTGTTATTGAAACTCTTTGTTCTGTTTTGAAATTCCCTAAATGAATCTTTCATTCATTCATTTCTTTCATTCTTAAAGTTTTATTATATTCTTTTTTATGTTGTCTAGCTCTTTAGTTAATTTTTCATTGATTTCCTGAAAATTTTTTTGACTTCTTATTGTTGGTTTTAAACTTTCCCTTTAATTACATTCATTTAATTTGCCATCTATAGTCTGAATTCCATTTCTGTTGTTGCAACAATTTTCTTTTGGTTGCAACCCACTACTTGTGATCCCCTGGGGGCATTGCACTATGTTTGTTCATATTGCCAGAGTTCTTTGGCTGGTTTTGTGTCATCTGAGAATCCTTTTCTCTTGGCTCAGGGCTCATAGTTTTTCAGGGAATCTGTTATCCTTTGCTAGGTGCTCTCCTACTTAATGAGAAGAAGAAGACTACCCTAGATGGTGATTTTCTGCCCTATTCTGGAATGCTGACCTTTTAGGGGAGGGTAGGGGAGGGTACGCTGAGAGCCTGTAGTGCAGCTGTTATGTCTTGTCCTGTTCCTCTGCGATTGTGACTAGGCTATGAATGTTTGCTCAAACCAGGTCCAGGGGTAATGGCAGCTTGAGGCCTAGGAGTCAATGGCAGGGTATTGGACCTAAGGGTAGTTCCGGGGACCCAATGGCCATGATGGAGACTTGAGGGTGAGTTTAGGGGATCCAGATGCAATTCTGGAATCTCATGGGTGGTTTTGCAGGCCTGATAGAAGTCCTGAAGCCACAGAGGCAGAGCTTCAGGCCTGGGCACAGTAGGAGTTTCAGGATTAGAAGTGGGGACTGTGTGGACAGAGCCACTCAGGCTGAGGGGCTGTTCCAGTAGTGACATAGGAGCTATGGATGTTGAACTTCATGGGCAAGGGTCAGTTCCAGTGGCACAGGGACCATGGAGGTGGGCTGGTGCCCCTGGATGGCTGGGGTTCTCACCTCACCTAGGTCCCACTGAATCGGTCACCCAAGCCTTTCTAGGTGGTACCTGTGGCTTCTGAGAATCCTCCTCCACTGCTCTGATCCCATGTGTGGAGAGAAGGGCCATGCAGTCACAGGACACTATGGCATGGTGGGATGATTGGAAGGGTGTTGTTGCAAAACTGAGTTCCCTGAAGACATGGCACCCTGTGCCTGAGAGCTCAGGATGGTGTCAGCTGCAGAAACCTAGGATTTGCAGCTTCCAGATCCCCACATCCCCTACTCTTTGGTGCAGTGTATCTGTACAGACTCCAGGAATCTCCTTGATCAGTCTGGAGTTCTACAGGGGTAGAGGCAGCGCCTCATAGCTCAGGATACAGTGCCTTTGGAGTGAGTGTGGAGCCACAGTGCTTTATTCTCCTGATCCTCCCCATGTACAGATGCCTCCCCTCAGATATCTTCAGTCTTATAGAATGAATTGCCCCGTCACTTTCTCCTGCACTCTGAATGTCCCCTGTTGCTCCTTCACAGATTCACAATGCCTTTTGAAGAAGAACCATCTGTAGGTAGGCTCCGCCTGCAGCCTTCCTCTCCTTGAGAAAAGCATGCCTGGGCTGCTTCTAGTCTGCCAGCCTCTCCTTTTTATTCTTTGAGAGATAAGATCTTGCTCTGTTGCCTGGATATGATCATGTGCACTGGCATGATCATATCCTACACAACCTCAAGCTCTTGGGTTCAAGTTATTGAGTCTATAGGCCACACCACCATGCCCAGCTAATTTTTTTTATTGCAATGGGAGTTTCACTATTTCCCAGGCTGGTCTTGAACTCTTGGCCTCAAGTCATCCTTCCAGCTTAGCCTCCCAACCTGCTAGGATTACAGGTGTGAGCTACACACTGAGCTTACTTTACATATTTTTGATATAACAGACATCATAGCTAATGATTATTACTCTGGGGACCCAAGATTGAATGAAAGTGAAGAAAGGAACCTATTTAAAGTATTTAGTTCTTAGTGAAGATATAAGAAATTTAGCAGAGATTTTAACATTTCATCTTGGTACCAAAATAGAAGCTTTTCTAGAAAAAGATACAGGAAGTGGGAAAAACTTGTGGAATTAAATAGGTAGTTTCTTTTCTGCCATGCTATGGTAAAGACTGGTCTATTTTAACAACAATTATTAAGAATTCTAGGTTATAGTCAGTCTCTATATTTAAGAACTTCTTAGAATGTCTGCTAATTACCTTTGTTTCAAATGACAAGAGATAAGGTTTATTAAAGTTTTTTATAGATACACTTTTAAAAATGCATTTCTTTCCTCATTTGTAATCTTTGCAGTATGCTGAAGTGGTAATGCTAGCTATAATATTTTGAGCATGCACTGTAAACCAAGAAGCTTACATATATTATATTTAGTCTGTTCTTGGAAAGGTTGCAAGAGGGACCATTCATCCTTACTTTCCAGATCAGGAACCAAGAGTCCCCCCAAATTGAGAAACTTGCTTGTGGTTAACCATCTCTTGGAATTCAGCCCCTGCTTCCTAGGCCTGTACTTTTTCTGGGTAAAAATCTGGTAGAAAGTCTATTATTTCCTGCTATCTGGTGATCTATTAAAACACATTGGCCAGGCAGTGCCTGTGGCTCAGTCAGTAAGGCTCCGGCCCTGTATACTGAGGGTGGCGGGTTCAAACCCAGCCCTGGCCGAACTGCAACAAAAAAATAGATGGATGCCTGTGGTCCCATCTACTCAGGAGAGGCAAGAGAATCACCTAAGCCCAGGAGTTGGAGGTTGCTGTGAGCTGTGTGATGCCATGGCACTCTACCATGGGCGATAAAGTGAGACTCTGTCTGTATGAAAACAAAAACAAAAAACACATTGGCCACGGAGAGGCTTGTCTTACATACTCCTTCTGAAACCCTATTGAGTACAGTTATCAGTCTTAGTTGCTGCTTTGGGTGTGAAGATGTCTATGTTATTCCTCTGTCTTTGCATCTTTTTCTTACCAATGTTAATTTTGCTATTAAGGATTTGGGGCTTGGCGCCTGTGGCTCAACGGGCTAAGGCGCCAGCCACGTACACCTGAGTTGGTGGGTTCGAATCCAACCTGGGCCCACCAAACAGCAATGACGGCTGCAACCAAAAAACGGCTGGATGTTGTGGTGGGTGCCTATAGTCCCAGCTATTTGGGAGGTGGAGGCAGGAGACTCATGTGAGCCCAGGAATTGGAGGTTGCTGTGAGCTGTGATGCCATAACACTTTATGCAGGGTGACAACTTGAGGCTCTGTCTCAAAAAAAAAAAAAAATACAGTTCTTGACACTGTATTGCTCATAAGATTTTTTTTTTTGCCAGGGCTGGGTTTATACCCGCCACCTCCAGTATATGGGGCCAACTCCTTTGAGCCACAGGCATCACCCACGATTTTTTTTTTTATTAAGGAAATAAATTAGAAGCAAAATTGGCAAAGGCTTGGCACCCGTAGCTAAGTGGTTAGGGCACTGGCCACATGCACTGGGGCTGGTGGGTTCTAACCCAGCCCAGGCCTGCTAAACAAACAAACAAAAATATCCAGGTGTTGTGGCAGGCACCTATAGTCCCAGCTACTTGGGAGGCTGAGGCAAGAGAATTACTTAAGGCCAAGAGTTTGAGGTTGCTGTGAGCTATGACGCCCCGGCACTCTACTGAGGGCGACACAGTAAGACTCTGTCTCAAAAACAAAACAACAAAATTGGCAAAAAGGCCAATGTTTGTTAAGAACTGATTGTGGGTACAAACATATTGGTTATATTGTTTTTGGTTCTTTTCTGGATGTTTGAAATATTTTGTTCAGCCACAGTTGGCTGTAGGCTTTTAAAGCTTGTGCTTTCCTGACAAAGAACATTAATGTTTTTCTCTTTGTTCTCCAACTATGGCTTAAAATGAGTAGGATACAAGGACACATCAGCTACCTTGTCAATGTGTGGTTGAACCACTGAATGGATGTCACTTATATTTAGAGAAAATGAACCTCCTGTTTTTCTGAGTCATTTTTACTTAGATCTTGTATTACTTGTAGCCAGAAGCATTCCTGATTTATATAACCAGGCTTATTAATTTTTGCCAGTCTGAAGGATGCAGGATGGCAACCTCAGTTTGGTTTAATATGCCTGTCCATAATTACTGAAGAACTTGAGCTTCTTTTTGTCTCCTTAAGTGTTTCATATGTTTTTGGGCTGTAGAAATCATTCCTTTGTCCATTTTCCTCTTAGATTATTAGTCCTTTCCTAAATATTTGTAGGTTTCTAAAAAAACTTGGAGGCTCGGCACAGTGGCTCATGCCTGTAATCCTAGCACTCTGGGAGGCCAAGGTGGGTGGATTGCTTGAGCTCATGAGTTCAAGACTCCCAAGTAGTTAGGACTATAGGGCACCTGCTACAATGCCCAGCTATTTCTTTTCTTTTCTTTCTTTTTTTTTTTTTTGCAGTTTATGGCTGGGGCTGGGTTTGAACCCACCACCCCCAGTATATGGGGCTGGTGCCCTACTCCTTTCAGCAACAGGCGCCGCTCCACCAGGCTGTTTCTTTGCTGCAGTTGTTCAGCTGGCCCAGGCCAGGTTTGAACCCACCACCCTCAGTGTATATGGCTGGTGCCATAAACACTGTGCTACAAGCGCCAAGCCTTTCTTTCTTTCTTTTCTTTTTTTTTTAGCTCAGGCTATCTATCCACCTCAGCCTCCCAGAGTGCTAGGATTACAGGTGTGAACCACCGGGTCTGGCTGGAAGAATTCCCTTCTTTTCCTATGTTTATGTAACTCTACCTCTCTTACCTACTATGAGGGCAGCTTCTACAATGGTATACCCATGTCCTCACCTCCCCTTGAATGTGGGCTGGACATAGCAGCTCACTTGAAATGAAGGAAATAATTGTACTTCTAGCACGTTGTGAGGGTGAGGCAAGAGGATCACTTTCAGTGAGCTGTGATGACGCCACTCACCGTACTGTAGCTCTGGTGACAGAGCCAAACTTAGGGGGAGAAAAAAGAAGAGAAGATTGTGGTTTCTATCTTGAGTTTTCGCTCTGTCTCTCGTTTTGTCAGAGCACTGCCTCTGGGGCAGGTCAGCTGCCACATTGTGTGAGTGTCTCCACAGAGAGGCCCATGGTGAAGAACTGAAACCTGCAGCAATGGCGCTGCCAGGAAGCTCGGAAGTGGGTAGTTCCTCCCCGTAGGTGCCTGTAGCCTGAGCCAAGAGGTCAACATTTTGCCTGTGACCTTGTGAGAGACTCTAAGGCAGGATCACCTTGTCACTCCCAGACACCTAACCCTCAGGAAGAGTAAGACATAATGTTTGTTCAAAGCTTGTAAATTTTAGGATAACTTGTTACACCTCATTACATAACTAATATGGCTAATTTATGTGAAATTCTCCTGAATTTTCCATGAAGATGATCATATTCTCTGCAAATAATGCCAGTTATTTTCCTGTTTGTTTTCTTTTTTTTTTTTTCTTTGCAGTTCTTGGCTGGGGCTGGGTTTGAACCCACCACCTCCGGCATATGAGGCCAGCGCCCCACTCCTTTGAGCCACAGGCACTGCCCTTTCTGTTTGTTTTCAAATCCTTTCACTTTTCTTCTTTTTCTTTGAATCTTTTTAATAAAAGTACTGATAGAGGCCATCCTTGTTTCTGTCATTAAAAGGAATACTTCTTCTGAGTGTCACCTGTGGCTCATTGAGTAGGGCACCAGCCCCATATACCGAAGGTGGCGGGTTCAAACCCGGCCTCGGCCGAACTGCAAAAACAGAAAAGTAGCCAGGTGTTGTGGCGGGCGCCTGTAGTCCCAGCTTCTCAGGAGGCTGAGGCAAGAGAATCGCCTAAGCCCAGGAGTTGGAGGTTGCTGTGAGCTGTGTGACGCCATGGCACTCTACCCAGGGTGATAAAGTGAGACTCTGTCTCTACAAAAACAAAAAAAAAGAATACTTCTAGGGCCAGTGAGGTGGCTCACTTTGGGAGGCTGAGGCAGGAGGATCACTTACTCCCAGGAGTTGAGGTTGCTCTGAGGTAGGCTGAGGCCATGGTACTCTATCCCAGGCCACACAGGAAGACTGTGTCTCAAAACAACAACAAAAGGAATACTAACATTTCACCATTAAGAATGAGGTTTTTTGGCTCAGTGCCCCAAACCAGGGCTGGTGGGTTTGAACACTGCCTGGGCCTACTAAACAATAATGACAACAACAACAACAACAACAACAACAAACAGCCGGGTATTGTGGCAGGTGCCTGTAGTCCCAGCTACTTGGGAGGCTGAGGCAAGAGAATAGCTTAAGCCCAAGAGTTGGGAGGTTGCTGTGAGCTGTGACACAACAGCACTCTACCCAGGTCAACATGGTGAGACTTTGTCTCAAAAAAAATTTTTTTTTTAAAGCCTGTTTTCTAGTGTTTGAAGTATGACAAATGCTGCCTGTGCACCACCACCCCCTCCATATCTTGGAATTTCTGTCATGTCCAAGTCCCCATTCAAAACTCAGCATCAGCCTTCTCTGAACACTAAGGCCTTCTCTGCTCCTCGAAAACTTGCTTTGCCCTGTGGAGAGAAAGCTGAATGTGTTGGGGAATTAACAGCCCCACGGTCAAGCAATCACTTTCTCCTGGGAAGTAAAAGATAAATCCCCTACCTCCCCCAACCCTCAAGTGAGTTATGTTTTTTTTTTTTTAATCATAGCTATGTACATTAGTTCAATCATGGGGTACAGAGTGCGGGCTTCATATACAATCTGAAATATTTTCTTTTTTTTTTTGAGACAGAGCCTCAAGCTGTCACCTTGGATAGAGTGCTGTGGCATCACAGCTCACAGCAACCTCCAACTCCTGGGCTCAAGCGAGTCACCTGCCTCCACCTCCCAAGTAGCTGGGACTACAGGGGCCTGCCACAACGCTCGGCCATTTTTTGGTTGCAGCCATCATTGGTGTTTGGCGGGCCCAGGCTGGATTCGAACCCTCCAGCTCAGGTGTACGTGGCTGGCACCTTAGCCCGTTGAGCCACAGGCGCCGAGCCAGAATCTGAAATATTTTCATCCGCCTGTTCGACATAACGTTCATGAGATTTTCTCATTTATTGTGTGAAAACATTTGTGTTCTGCATTTAGTAGGTTTCTCCTTACCCTTCCAAGGTGCACCTCAAGTGTGATCCCACCCTTTACCCTCTCTCCCCCTACCCTCCCTCTCCCCTTGCCTCCCTCTCCCCTTTCCCCATCTTCTTGTGCAATAATTGGGTTGTAGCCATCACAAGGCAGTTTTCCAGGGATCCCCACAGGATTAAGCCCCAGTTGTCCACAGTACTAACTGGCTTGGTAACACCTTTTACATACTGTCTCCCTTTCCTTTCTACTTCCTCATCATCCTATTGGTGGATTCTTCACTTTGCAAATATAACTATTGTAGTCACACTTGAATCCTACCTCAGAGCCTCCTTAGAGGAATGCAAATGAAAACTAGTATTTCATGAAATGGTTCATCATTTTTTCCCTGAATCTATTGAGATGAAATGGCCCTGCCCTGCCCTTCCCTCCCCTCCCCTTCCCTCTCCTCCCCTTCCCTCTCCTCCCTTCCCCTTCCCTCCCCTTCTGTTCCCTTTCCTGACAAAGTTTCACTCTGTTGTCCAGGCTAGAGTACCATGGCCTTAGCCTAGCTCACAGCAACCTCAAACTCCTGGGCTCAAGTAATCCTCCTGCCTCAGCTCCCCCCAGTAGCTGGGACTGCAGACACCAACCACAATGCCCAGCTAATTTTTCTTTTTTTAGTAGAAATGGGATCTAGCTCAAGCTAGTCTTGAATTCTTGAACTCAGCCTCCCAGCATGCTAGGATTACAGACATGAGCCACTGCACCCCATTTAGGTTTTAATTTCTCTATAGCTATGTAAATTATATTCTTACTTTCTAATAGTAAAATAACTCTTGCCTTCCTGGGATAAATACTACTTGGTAGTGTTTGTTTTATCCATTTTCTCATTTGGCTAACTTGTGTTTTATTGACAATTTTTGTATCTGTATAAGTAAAACTGAACTATCAATAGCGACTAGCCTCAAGTAGGTTGATGAATCTTGTTTATTAGTTTGGGAAAGACAGAGTTTTCTGTTTATCAAAGGCTATAAAAACTGCCTGTGAGAATATCTGGGATGGTGAAGTGTTTTGTGACTAGAATTTGTTTTTTTGGGGTGGATGTGGGTGTAGAATATTTTATTCAGATTAAATTTGATTAATGTATAAGCCTATTTATGTTTTCTATTTCTTCTTGAACAATTTTTGATAATTAATATTCCTTATAATTGTCTACTTTATCAGACACATAGTCAACCATATAGAGTTCAAAGCTTCAGAATCGGAGCTGCTGGTCTCTGCTGCTTTGTCAGGGTTGGGTAGAGAAAGGTAACAAGAAAAAAGATGCTTTTATTTGTTTTTGATAGGTCACAACCTCAAAAAGACATGGGAAAGGCGCCATTAATTTCTCAAATTCTCCAGTTACATCCATTAAAGACTTTTCATTGCAACTTTAAACACCTAAAGGACATTCTGAGTGTGTAAGAGGTGGTGTGAACAAAGGCTCACAAGAGGCTGGAAAGCAAAGGTGAATTCAGGTGAAAGTGAGCAACAGTTTGGCAGAAAGGCTTCCCTGGAACAGGCCTGGAGATTAGGTAAGATGCTTACCTGGCAGAAGCTGTGACCATGGGATGGAGAACCGGACAGTCAAGGAGGTAGAACTTTATCCTGGAGTCACCTGCTCTTCAACTTTTTGCCAAATGCACCATTTCGGAGAGACTTTCAGGATAGAAGAAGAAAAACACAAATTTACTTTTCTTACTACTTTTAAATCCTATTTTTAAAAGACATTTTGGGGGGAGGAGAAAATTAGGATGAGGTGAGAGGATGAGATTAGCAGGGGTTGCCTCCTAAGATGTTGGTTCTCAAGTGGGAATAGGGCAAGAAAACCCACCCAGAAAGTGGGATTTGGGAAGAAATGCTGTGAATGTCACCTTGGGACAAGACTGCACCTAAGTTTGGAAAATCAAGGATTTTGCAGCTGTGTGATCTTAGGCAAGTTACTTAACTTCCAAAGACTTGGAATGCCAGATTGAGGTCTCTGATTTTCAGCCGAGTTCCACACAGATTTAAATTCCTGTGGCTTGGCCACAGGGACCTGGAGATCAGTGGGTGGGTGTGTAGTGAGGTGATTTCAGGGTCATGTTTCTCAAGGCCTCCTCCTGGACATCAATTGGCACCCCTGTTATATCTAATTTGTAAACTGTGCACACAGGATCTGAGCAATAACATTGCATTTGGGAAGTCAAAGGATCCTGTGGTTTATGAAACAAAATAATAAACTGTAACTGCCATTGATATTCAACAACCACCAGGATTTTAGAAACATAGTGTTCTCAAAAAATAAATCCTCAATGATGTACAAATGGACTGGAACAGAGGGAGGCTAATCCTTGCTCCTCAAGATATCATTTGCAGGTCAGTAACATCAGCATCTCCAGGAATATTGTGAGAAATGCAGACAGTAGAAAAAAATTTAACAATAAAAATTTAAATGTTTGTCTTTAAAATAAAAGGGGAGGTGGGACCTGTGGCTCAGTGAGTAGGGCACCGACCCCATATACTGAGCGTGGCAGGTTTGAACTCGTTCTGGCGGCCGCCTGTAGTATCAGCTACTTGGGTGGCTGAGGCAAGAGAATCACTTAAGCCCACTAGTTTGACGTTGCTGTGAGCTGTGACAACACAGCACTCTACCCAGAGGATAGCTTGAGGGTCTCAAAAACAAAAAAGAAGACTCAGTGCCTATGGCTCAACGGGCTAAGGCGCCAGCCATATACACCTGAGCTGGCGGGTTCAAATCCAGCCCAGGCTCACCAAACAACAATGACAGCTGCAACCAAAAAATGGCCGGGCGTTGTGGCAGGCACCTGTAGTCCCAGCTACTTGGGAGGCAGAGGCAAGAGACTCGCTTGAGCCCAGGAATTGGAGGTTGCTGTGAGCTGTGATGCCACACTCTATCCAGGGTGACAGCTTGAGGCTCTGCCTCACCAAAAAAAAAAGGACTGGCTCAGCACCTGTGGCTCAGTGGCTAGGGCACTAGGCACATACACTGGAGCTAGTGGCTTTGAAGGCAGTCCAGACCTGCCAGGCAATAAGGATGTCTACAATAACAACAACAACAACAAAATAGCGGGTGTTGTGGCAGGCGCCTGTAGTCCCAGCTACCTTGGAGGCTGAGGCAAGAGAATTGCTTAAGCCCAAGAGTTGGAGGTTACTGTGAGCTGTGACACCACAGCACTCTGCTGAGGGCAATGTAGTGAGACTCTGTCTCAAAAAAAAAAAAGAAAAGAAAAGAAATGCAGAATCTCATGCCCTATCCCAGATCTACTGACTGAGACTGTAATTTATGTTTTACTTTATAAACTCTTTAATTTTTTTTTTTTTTTGAGACAGAGCCTCAAGCTATCACCCTGGATAGAGTGCTGTGGCATCACAGCTCACAGCAACCTCCAATTCCTGGGCTCAAGCTAGTCTCTTGCCTCCACCTCCCAAGTAGCTGGGGCTACAGGCGCCCGCCACAACGCCCGGCCATTTTTTGGTTGCAGCCGTCATTGTTGTTTGGTGGGCCTGGGCTGGATTCGAACCCACCAGCTCAGGTGTACGTGGCTGGCACCTTAGACCATTGAGCCACAGACACGGAGCCAACGCTTTAATTTTTTAACTCTATTATTTCTTTCTTTTTAAAACAATTTTTATTTCAAAATGTTAAGGGGCTGCCATTGTTTTTGTTATATGAATGAATTGTATAATGCTGAAGTCAGGGCTTTTAGTGTGTCAGGCATCAGAATGGTGTACATTGTAACCAATAGATAAGTTGGGTTTTGGGGATTTTTTTTTTGAGACAGAGCCTCAAATTGTTGCCCTGGGTAAAGTGCCATTGCTTCATAGCTCACAGAAACTCAAACTCAACTGATCCTTTAGCTCAACTGATCCTTTTGCCTCAGTTTTTCTATTTTTAGTAGGGACAGGGTCTTGCTTTTGCTCAGGCTGTTCTCGAACTCATGAGCTCAAGCAATCTACTTGCCTCAGCCTCCCAGAGTGCTAGGATTACAAGTGATTAATCTGAAATTTTAAAAAATAGCTGGGCATTGTGGCAGGCACCTGTAGTCCCAGCTATTTGGGAGATTGAGGCAAGAGAATCTCTTAAGCTCAAGAGTCTGAGGTTGCTGTGAGCTGTGACAACACAGCACTCTAGCAAAAGTGACAGCTTGAGACTCTGTCTCAAAAATAAATAAATAAGGCTCGGCGCCTGTGGCTCAAGCGGCTAAGGCACCAGCCATGTACACCTGAGGTGGCGGGTTCAAATCTAGCCCGGCCCTGCCAAACAACAATGACGGCTGCAACCAAAAAAAAAAAAAAAAAAAAAAAATGGCAGGGCATTGTGGTGGGCGCCTGTAGTCCCAGCTACTTGGGAGGTAGAGGCAAGAGACTCGCTTGAGCCCAGGAATTGGAGGTAGCTGGAGCTGTGATGCCATAGCACTCTATCCAGGGTGACAGCTTAAGGCTCTGTCTCAAAAATAAATAAATAGATAAATAAATAAAAGTGATGAGACAGGGGAGAGGGGAAGCCACTAGGTTAAGTGCTTTCTTCAAGGGAGAGAATTCAGAGAGATTTCTTCAAATTCTAGTTTTCTCCTTAAACACCGCGCAGCATTGAGCAAGTTAGTGAACCTCTCTGGGCTCTAGCATCTCACAGTAAAAATGAAGAAAATAATGCCCTCCCTGCAGTTTGAGGGTGAGAAAAATACTACACAAAGAGTACCTGGCACCTGGTACACACATACACAAATGTTAACCTGAACCTCAATTTCATAATTTTTGCCTTAGGTCAGCTCTCGCAATATGTCTATCCGGAAAAGGACTCAGTATTCAGACCATCCAGTAAATACAAACACCTTTTTTTCCCACCATGATGAAATCTTGTTTATTATCATTATTGGTTACTTATTACTTGTCTGTAGCTACGTAGCACAAATTTCCATATCTTAAATTACCTGTTGGATACTTTATGTTTAAACAAGCTATATTGTGACAAGTCACTCTTTTAAAGTGTATAATGTAATGATTTTTAGCATTTCACAGAATAGGGTAAGCATCACCACAATCAATTTTTGGTCATTTTCACCACCCCTCCCTTCACAGTCTCTCCCCATTTTCCTCCAACTGTCCCAACCCCTGTCAGCCACCAATCTACCTTCTATCTTTCTGGATTGACCCACTCTGAACATTTCATCTAGTCATGAACATATAGTATGTGGTCTTTTGTGATTTGTTGCTTTCTTTTTTTTTTGAGACAGAGCCTCAAGCTGTCACCCTGGATGGAGTGCTGTGGCATTACAGCTCACAGCAACTTCCAATTCCTGGGCTCAAGCGAGTCTCTTGCCTCCGCCTCCCAAGTAGCTGGGACTACAGGCGTCCGCCACAACGCCCCGCCATTTTTTGGTTGCAGCCGTCATTGTTGTTCGGTGGGCCCAACAGCTCAGGTGTACGTGGCTGGCGCCTTAGCCCGTTGAACCACAGGTGCCAAGCCATGATTTGCTGCTTTCATTTAGCATAATGTTTACAAAGCTTATTGATGTGTTGGAAGAACTCATAAATTAGGACAAGTCATTATTTTAAATATGCCAAAGTCTGGAACAATTCATAAAAGTCTATCTCAAAATGGCCAGTAAACCCATGAGAATGTGCTGATCATCTCTGTCATCAAGGAAAGTCAGGTTAAAATGGCCATGACAGCCTGAGTCACACAGTGAGACCCTATCTCTATAAAAAAATTCTTTTTTTTTTTTTAGTAGAGATAGGGTTTCTCTCCTGCTCAGGCTGGTCCTGAACTCCTGAACTCAAGCAGTCCACCCACCTACAGAGTGCTAGTATTACAGGCATGAGCCACTATGCCTGGCCTCTACACAAAAATTCTAAAAAATTAGCTGAGTTTTGTGGCATGTGCCTGTAATCCTACCTACTCAAGAGGATTGCTGGAGTCCAGGAGGAAGAAGCTTCAGTGAGCCTGGGCAATAGAGCAAGACTCTGTCTTTAAAAACAAAAACATAGGCTCAGCATCCATAGCACAGTGGTTACAGCACCAGCCACATATTCTGAGGCTGGTGGGTTTAAACCCGGCCCAGGCCAGTTAAACAACAATGACAACTGCAACAACAACAACAACAAAAAAAAAAAAATAGGTGGGCACCTGTAGTCCCAGCTACCTGGGAGGCTGTGGCAAGAGAATCGCTTAAGCCCAAGAGTTTGAGGTTGCTGTGAGCTGTGATGCCATGGCACTCTACCTAGGGCAACATAGTGAGACTCTATCTCAAAAAAGCAAAACAAAACAAAACATGATCATGAGTACCATTTTACACTTATTAGAATAGTTAAAATTTAAAAAACAAGCAAATGGAACACTTACTACTACTAGGAGTCTAGAATAATGCAACCACTTTGGAAATTTAATCGACAGTTTCTAAAAAAGTAAAATATATACCTACCCCATAGCCAGAAATTATACTTTTTGATATTTATCCATGAGAAAAGACAATATTTATCTGTAAAAAGACTTTTATTATTTATTTATTTACTTTGAGACAGAGTCTCACTATGTCGCCCTAGGTAGAGTGCTGTGGTGTCACAGTTCACAGCAACCTCCAACTCTTGAGCTTAAGTGATTCTCTTGCCTCAGCTTCCCAAGTAGATGGGACTACAAGCACTGGTCACAGAGCCCAGCTATTTTTGTTTTGTTTTGTTTGTTGTGTTTGTCATTGTTGTTTAGCAGGCCCAGGCCTGGTTCAGTTCCACCAGCCATGATGCATGTAGCTGGAGCCGTAACCACTGTACTGTGGGCATTGAGCCCCTGTAAAAAGACTTTTTTTTTTTTGTAGAAACAGAGTCTTACTTTGTTACCCTCGGTAGAGTGCTGTGGTGTCACACAGCTCACAGCAACCTCCAACTCCTGGGCCTAGTCAATTCTCTTGCCTCAGCCTCCTGAGTAGCTGGGACTACAGGCACCCGCCACAACACCTGGCTATTTTTTTGTTGTTGTTGCAGTTTGGCTGGGGCTGGGTTTGAACCCTCCAGGTATATGGGGCCAGTGCCTTACCCACTGAGCCACAGACACCGCCCTAAAAAGAGCGTTAAATGAATATTCATAGTAGTCATTTTTAAGAGCCAAAAATTGGAAAAATAACCCCAAACTAACTCCGAAGAGTTAGTTTTAACTCAAGAATGAATCAACTGTAATAGATTCAGATGATAAATATCTCTCAGCAGTAAAAAGGATGAACTATTGATGCATACAGCAGAAAAAATAAACCTCAAAGCCATATACTGAGTAAAATAAGCCAAACACAAAAGACTATATGATTTCATTTATATGGCAAAACTGATGGATAGTGAAGGACTGAGGCAAATTTCTAGGGTGAAACAAACATTCTATATCTTGAACGAGGTGGTGGTTACATGGGTGTATACATGGACTGAAATTCATCTAGATGTATACATAAGATCTGTACTGTTTTTTGTTTTTGTTTTTTCTTGTAGAGACAGTGTCTCACTTTATCGCCCTCAGTAGAGTGCCGTGGCGTCACACTGCTCACAGCAACCTCCAACTCCTGGGCTTAGGCAATTCTCTTGCCTCAGCCTCTCCAGTAGCTGGGACTACAGGCGCCTGCCACAATGCCCAAGGCCGGGTTTGAACCCGCCACCTTCAGTATATGGGGCCGGCAGTCTACTTGATGAGCCACAGGTGCCACCCCAGATCTGTACTGTTTTTTGCAGATAGAGTCTTGCTGGAGTACAGTGGCATGATGGCATGATCACATAGCTATTTGCAACCTTGAACTTCTAGGCTCAAATGTTCCTCCTGCCTCAGCCTCCTGAGTAGCTAGGACAACAGGTGTGTGTCACCATGCATGCACTAATTTTTCTTATATTTTTGTAGAGACAGAATTTTGTTATGTTGCTCAGGCTGGTCTTGAACTCCTGGCCTCAAGTGATCCTCCCACTTCAGCCTTTTAAAGTACTGGGAATATGGGTGTGTGTCACCATACCTAGCCTTAAGATCTATACTTTTTTTTCTGTTTTTTTTTTTGGTAGAGACAGTCTCCCTTTATCGCCCTTGGTAGAGTGCCATGGCGTCACACAGCTCACAGCAACCTCCAACTCCTGGGCTTAGGCGATTCTCGTGCCTCAGCCTCCCAAGTACCTGGGACTACAGGCACCTGCCACAATGCCCAGCTATTTTTCGGTTTTGCAATTCTGCCGAGGCTGGATTTGAACCCTCCACCTTCGGTGTATGGGACCGGCGCCCTACTCGATGAGCCACAGGCTTCTAAGATCTATACTTTTTACTACATATGAATTGTACCTCAACAAAAAATTCAATAATATTGAAGACTGTTCCTGGGCTTTGACCTGCTGACAACTTCTTCTTATTGGCCTAAGACCCCATACTCTGCATTTAGGTGTTGGTTATTCTGTTTTTGAAGTTGTGCTACAGCTGGCCCTCTGGGACTCTGGGCAGCTACTCGGCGATGCCCCATATGCAGGAAGATTTAAGAGGAGTTTTGATTCATAGGAAGGAAGGGATTTACAAGATTAGGAAAAGGAAAATTTGTGAGTAAAGAACCTGGCACTGGACTGGGAATCTTGCACTCAATCCTGAGGGCTTTCTGACTCATGTTTCCTTCTGTCCTCCTCCAAGGTCTTTGCACACCTGCCTCCTCTTGGCCGCAGGGCCAACAGTGCCTCCTTGGAGAGTCCTTTCCTGGATGCTTTGTCCAACCCAGCACCCACCCCTACTTACTCTCATTCTGCTCCATTTGATTGCCAAGTTCTGACCTGGAATGACCTCCCCTTTGTATATGCTGACTTGTCCTTGATTCTATTAGTTGCAACCTCCTGAAGGGCCAGGCCTATGTCTGTCCTGAGTCCTGCAACAACCCTGGGATTAGTGCAATCCCCAACCTGCAGCAAGCCTTCCATCAATATTGATGGCATCAATAAATAGCAGCTGTTAATAAAATAGGGTCTATTATTGATGTCATTGTTATTGAATCAAAGGAGGAGAGGATAAGCCAGGGGTGATGGTGTGAGCTTGTACTCCCAGCTACTCGGGAGGCCGAGGCAGAAGAAGGATCACTCAAGTCCAGGAGTTCAAGGCTATAATGAGTGGTGCTCATTGCACCACTGCACTCCAGCCTGGGCAACAAAGTGAGGCCTCATCTCTTAAAAAAGAATGAAGAAGAAGAGGTTGGTTTTATGAAAGAGCTTAGAGGAGGCTGAGGGGTGGCAGAAGGGGGCATGGAACATGGGAAGTGCAAGGTTGGCGAGAATGAGAACAGTCAGCAAGATTAGTTCTGGTGTAGGAGACTGGGGTCCATGAGAAATCTCAGAACTCAGTGGTAACTAAGACATCTATTTTTCTTTCTTTTCTTCTTCTTCTTTTTTTTTTTTTTGAGACAGAGCCTCAAGCTGTCGCCCTGGGTAGAGTGTCGTGGCATTACAGCTCACAGCAACCTCCAATTCCTGGGCTCAAGCGAGTCTCCTGCCTCTGCCTCCCAAGTAGCTGGGACTACAGGTGCCC
>CAUYON010025059.1:0-42868 GCA_963573935.1 Arctocebus calabarensis | reverse complement strand
TATAATTTTATTGAATCATAATTCTGTACATTGGTGCAATCATAGGGCACGATACACATACATTCAGAAATGTTTTGATCGTACTGTTACAGATAGCCTTCATGGCATTTTCTTGATCACTATATAAAGACATTGATACTCTACATTTAATAAGTTTCCCCAGTACCCTGCTAAGATGCACTGTAGGTGTGATCCCACCAATTTCCCTCCCTCCACCCATACTCCCCCCTCCCCTCCAAGCTGGAACATGTTCTTCTTAGCAAAGTATCTCAAGAACGGAAGAAATAGTATCCAATGTACTCAGCCCTAATATGAAGCTAATTTATAGCTTTCATATGAAGGCTAAAACCCAATGATCAAAGCATTTTTGTTGAAGCCTAAGAAAATTTCAGAGAGGAAAGAATGATAGGGGAGTCTGCTTAATGAACTATATGCTGACCCCTGGAAATGGCATATGTGTGCTTATTGTTTGTTTCTCTTTAGCTTATCTCTTTATTATTTTGCCTCTGTTTTTATTCTCCAAGTGAAATGTGTACATAATTGCTTTTAATATTTATATTATTTATCTCAGTTTTTCCTCTTAATTTTAATTATTTTAAAATCTTAAGGCAGTACAAAAGTTTTTGGTTGCATAGATCACTTTTGTAATGATTTAGTCACTGCTGTAAGTGTGCCCATCTTCTAGATAGTATTCATGGTACTTTTTAGGTGGGTTTTTTCCCCCTCCCTTCTGCCACCTTCCTCCTGTTTGATTTTGGGACTGGGTTTTACTTCCCTTTGTGCACATGTGTACTCATCAGTTAGTTCCAACTTAATAGTGAGTACATGTGGTTTTTGTTTTCCCATTCTTGAGACACTTCACTTAAGAGAATGGTATACATATGTTACATCTTATTAATCCACTCATGAACTAATGGGCACTTGGGTTGATTACACATCTTTGCCATGGTGAATTGTATTGCAATAAATATTTAAGTGTGGGTGTCTTTTTGTTAAAAGACTTCTTTTCCTTTGGCTAGATACCAAGTGGTGGGATTGCTGCTTGAATGATAGGTCTACATTTAGTTCTTTTAGAAATTTCTGTAGGGCATACACTAATATGCAGGCCCACCAGCAGCACATAAGAAATGTTCCTTTCTCCTCAGCCATACCACCATCTATAGTTTTTGGACTTTTAAATGAAAAACATTCTAACTGCAGTCACATGATATCTAATTGTGGTTTTAATTTGCATTTCCATGATGGTTAGTGACACTGAACATTTTTTCATATGTTTATTGAGCATTTGTCTACCTTCTTTTGAAAAGCTTCTGTTCCTGTTTTTTGCCCACTGTTTAATGGTATTTTTGTTTGCTAATTTATTTGCTTGAGTTCTTTGCAGATTCTGGATATTAGCCCTTTATTGGATGCATAGTTTGTGGATATTTTCTCCTACTCTGTATACTGACTATTTGCTGTCTTGATTATTTCTTTAGCTGTACAGAAGTTTTTAATTTAATCAGATTTTAAATTAAAAATATTTAATTTTAAAATATTTTCTCTTCAATAATTAGTCACCATTTGTCAATGGACTAGCTATGATAATTGATACTCTTCAACTACACCCTATCACTGTCCACACACTGAATCAATATTATGTGAATCAGATTAAGGCTCAGAGTTGTCTGATAGATGGAGTTTTGATTATTATCACTTTTTTAGACATATACGTAGTTTACAAAATGCCTGAAGTAGCCTTGTGCAAATTAACATTGACTTTTCCTTCATTAAAGACTGAAATGAGTGGAAAATAGCTCTGACTGGAAAATTATTTTAAAAATCAGCCTTTCCTACCTTTATTCAGGCTGGGAAACAGGAACATATAGAAGATTATAGCCCAACAAGAATAGAATATATCTTTTCTTTCAGGTACTCATAAAAAATGATTACACTGGATCATATATTGTGCAATAAAAACTACAATTTTTTTTTACACAGAGGTTTTTGTCTGACAATATTAGAACAAGATAAAAATCAATAACACAACAATTAAATTTTTAAGGAAAATCTCAAATGACTTGGAAATTTATCATTGTACTTTTAAATAGTTCACAGGTCAAAGAAGGCACTTCAACCTTCAGTGGCAAGTTAACAAAACTGCAAATACTGATTCATAAACTCAGCAAAACTATTATTCCACAATAAGATCAATTTTTAAAGAGGTAATTTAAAATATTTTTCTTAGACTTGAGTATTTACCACTCACTGAAGAAACTATTTTGTTTAAAGCCTAAATATGCAGTATCTAAGAGATTGAGATAGAGAACAATAAAAGTAAAGTTTCAGAAATTGAAAACAAGATGGATAACCAGGTTTTGGTTATTTCTTTAAAAAAAAAAATCAAAGCAAAGTTGACAAAAGGGAAAGGTCAGAAGCAAATTAAATCACATTGAAAGAATTCCTTCAATATATTGAAAGGAGAGCAACTAGGGACCTTTAAACACTGCCTTTGGAACTGAAATTGGAGACAGGGATAAAATCTGCACACAAAAACTTTTGTTTCCAAATCTTTGCCCATACTTTATGACCTGGGCAACTGGCACAATGGTAGAAGTTTACTTAAGGGCAGTGTTGAGCCTGATGGGTTCTAAGTTTTGAAAAGCAGGCATAGCCTGGATGTATAAGTAGAAAGTCAACACATTGGATTGTGAGACATCCAGCCCCTGTACCATATTTGGATTTTTAGAATGCTGAGAGCCCAAAGATATACTCCTTTTAGAGAACCACTACAAAGAAATGCTCATAGACACTGACATTCATGGTTTCCCAAATGAACAAGTCATCGAGATCATAGTTTACTGAAGTATTTCAGTTATTATACAGAGATCTTTCCAATGTAAGAGATCCAGATATCAGCTACATTTTTGAAGAAAGTTTCTAAAATAAAAACACATAAATACAAAACAAGAGAGGGACAGAGCGTAGTGGTGGACTAGAACTCTGTTGATTATCCCACCACGGAAACATCAAATTAAACCACTATCCATACAAAAGTACTTTTACAAATGTAAGGAAACTGGTTGAAGATCACAGAACTTGGTTATAGTGTAATAATAAGGAAACACACAATGATGAGAGCAAGAAGCATGGTTTTGCCATAAGGAGATGTTATCTAATTGGAGAAGAAGAAAGTGAGCACAGGACTTTTTGGACTCCAACATCCAGACCATCAAAAAGGCAAATTAAAAAGTCATTGGTGGCCAGGTGCATTGGCTCACAACTATAATCCTTACAATCTGGGAGGCAAAGGAAGGTGGATTGCTTAAGCTCAGAAATTCGAGACCTGCCTGAGAAGGAGTAAGACCCTATCTCTACAAAAAAAAAAAAAAAATAGCCAGCATTATGGCAGGCACCTATAGTCCCAGCTAATTGGGAGGCTGAGGCAGCAGGATAGCTTGAGCCCAAGAGTTTGAGATTACTGTGAGCTGTCAAGCCACAGCACTCTACTAGAGTGACAGGGTATCTCAAAAAGAAAAGTCATTGGCATTCAAAAGGTAGTAAAGAAAGATAAAGAGGTAGAAATCTTTATCTAAAAAATAATAGCAGAAAAATTGTCAAACATGAAAAATATGTAAACATCTAGGTATAGGAAGTCAAAGATCTCTAATCAGGTTAAATCAAAATAAGATTACCCCATGACATATTATACTCAAATTCTAAAAACCAAAGACAACGAGAGGATTCTGAAAGCAGCAAAAGAAAGGAAGCATAAGGTTAATATAGGAAGCTTCAATACACCTTCCAGCAGACTTCCTTGCAGATCTTACATTCTTGGAGAAAGTGGGATAATATTTACAAGTGTGGAATAAAAAAATAACCAACCAACATTATCTACTATAGTTTTTCTTCAGGAATTAAGTAGAGATTAATATTTTTCCAGGTAAACAAAACCTAAAGAAATTCATTACCACCCGATCTGTCTTTCAGAAATGCTAAAGAGAGAGCTTCAACCTGAAAGAAAAAGACTGAAATCAGTAGCATGAAAATAACTGAAAATAAAAAACTCACTGGTAAAGGTAAAGATTCAAATCCAGAATTTTCTAATATTGTAATGGTAGTGTTTAAATTGTTTATATCTTTATTATGAAGGATAATAGGCAAAACTATTACATAATAATAGCTTCAATTATTTACTAAGGGGTATCCAACATAAAATCATCAAAGTTCAAAATGTGAGGGAGGAGAGAGTTTTTGTGTGTGTTGATAAAACATAAATTGTTTTCAGCTTAAAATAACCTGTTTAACCATAAGCATTTTCTTTGTAAACCTAATGATAACCACAAGGCAAAAACCTATAATATATACACCAAAAAGAAAAGTATTAAAATGTGGTAGTAGAGAAAAATCACTTAACCAGATAGTAAGAAAAAAACAAAGAAGAAAGAAAAGATGTACAAAACAACTAGAAAACCATTGATAAAATGGCAGTTGTAATTCCTTACCTAGCAATACTTACCTTGATTATAAATAGATTAAATTCTCTAATGAAAGTACATTAGTAGCTGAATGAATAAAAAGTGAAATAAAATTCAAGTATAGGCTGCCTACAAAAGACTGTGCTATTATCTACACTAAAATCAGACAAAATGAATTCTAAATCAACAACTTACAAGAAATATAGTATGCTGTTTAAATATTCATTCCAAAATTCATGTTGAAATTTAATTTCTAGTTTGATGATATTAACAGGAGAGGCTGCTAAGAGATGATTAGGCCATCATATTTCAACCTTCGTAAGTGGATTAATTATATTTTTACAGGAGTGGTTAGTTATCAAGCATATGGATTGTTAAAAAAGCAAGTTTGTTCCTTTCTCACTTCCTCTTTCTCAACCTCCTTTGCCCTTCCACCTTCCACCATGGTATGTTACAACATGAAGTTCTGGCTGGATGCCAACACCATATTCTTAGACTTATGGCTTCTAGAACTATCAGTCAAATAAATTTATGTTCATTAAAACTTAACCAGTCTGTGGTATTCTGTCATAGCAATATAAAACAGATTAAAACAGAAAAACTGTACTGAAAGTTGGGCTCTTTCTATGACAACTACTTGAAAATGTGTAAGTGGCATTGGGGTCATTTGAATGACAGAGATAATAAGAGAAGCTGGAAGAATTTAGAAGACCATGTTAGCAAATTCCTGAATTACTGTAAATGAAACATTGAGGGAAATTCTTATGAAGGTTCAGAAAAAGTCAAAAAAGGAAAGAAAAGTTTGCAACTCCTTAAAGATTACTTAAGTGACTGTGGTCAGATTGTTGGGAGAAGTAGGGGCCATAAAGCCCATTCTGACAAGATCTCAGACAGATATGAGAATCAGGATATCAGAAACTGGAGCAATCATAATTTTGTTATAAAGTTCCACAGAATTTGTCTCATTTGGGTGCATGCTTGAGGGCTTCACGGAAGGTGGAATTTAAATATACAACTTTCATGTGTGTATAGTAATAAAAAAATGTTAAAGTATGATTGACTAGGATATGGCAGCAGAAATTTCTAAGTAAATAGGGAAGGAGCTGCTTGGCTACTTTTAATTGAATACAGTAATATTTGAGAGAAAATAAATTACTCAAAGAAAGTATTTATAAATGAAAGAGAATCAAAGCAGAAATATTTTGAAAATTTTTAACTTGGTCAGGTAAAGAATAAAAGAAGCATGTATGGGAGCAGTAAACAAGTAAGTAGCTACTTACTAAGGGGATTAGTACAGATTGAAGCAATCAAGATAATGGGGAAATAATCCTAAAGTTATATTATAGAACTTTCTTCTCATTGTAGACTCAGAGCTCTAAGAGGCAACATAATTTTGGGGGAGTATCCCAGGGTAGTCTCCCTGGACTTCTTGCCCAGACTTGCTTTGCGTCTTTGTTCATCTCCAGCCATGGCACAAGCAAGTGGAGGTGGAAATCAAACCTGCTGCTCCAGAAGGTAAGGCCAGAAACTTTGACAACATCTATGTTGTGCTAATTCTGCAGGTGAACAGATTGCAAGAGCTGTAGGGGCATGAGCAACTTTGTGTAGATTTTAAAAGATGTTGCAGACTGCTTGTGGCCAAAACAGAGATTGTTGTATAGCTAGAGACAACTTAAAAGTCCCAATTAGGTCAATGCAAAACATAAAATGTGGGGTCAGAGCAGTCACAGAAAATTCTTTCTAAGGCCATGCCTAGTGAACCCGTGGGAATAGGGCTATTCCTGAGACCGTAGAACTGTAAACCATCATACAGGGAAAACTACAGGAATGAGAGTGTGATCCATGGGAGATTCTGTATGGACTAAACCAGTAAAGCCAAAGAAGTGGGCTGTCTGAGACCTTGGGTACCCCACACCCATACCATTGTCCTCAGTAAACCTAACATGGAGTTAAGAAAGCTTATTCTGGAGCTAAAAGATTTAATGTCATTTTTCTATTGGATTTTCAACTAGGGGCCTGTTACTATACTTTTTTTCTCTTGCCTATTGCCCCTCTTAGAATAAGAATATCTATCTTATGTCATCACACTTTGCAAGGACATAACTTAATTTCATAGGATTTTAGCTGAAGAATTTCAGGATAAATCATGCCCTGAATATAACTCATATTTCATTTAGATGAGATTCTGTTGATACTGGAACAAGTTAAGACTATTGAGGATACAGAGGTAAAATAAATGTTTTCATATGTCATAAGGACATTAGTTTTAAGAGGTCAGGACAAACTCTATCATTTCAGTATCATTTCCAAGACTCATGTTAAAAAATAATTGTCATGAAAAAATAAATTTAATTGCCACTATAATGGTATTAAATAGTGGAACCAGTAAGAGAAAATTAGGTCATGAAAGTTCTATCCTCATAAACTGAGTAATGAATGTTGTTAACTTCTGAGGTGGATTTTCTTTTTAGCATGAAAGTGGGTTGTTGTGAAAGTGAATTTGCATCTATTTTGCTCACACTCCTCTTACCCTGTCTTGTGCTTCCTCTTTCCTCCATGGGAGGATACAGCATAAAAGCCCTCCCTCACCACATGCTGGTGCCATATTCTTGCTGTGGTATTCTGTTATAGCAATATACAACAGGCTAAGAGAAAGGCATTCTTACATAATAATAGAAGACTCAATTTACTGAAAAGATAAACATATTCACCAAACACCAGCACTCTAAGTATGAGAAATAAGCATTGATTGAATTGAAGTGAGAATTTAGAACCTCCCATTGAAGGTTCTACCATATTAGTAGGAGCCTTCAAAGCTTTCCTTTAAAATGAATAAAATGATGTACAGATGATCAATAAATACAGAGATTAAACAATATTATAGACAAAATGGACCTGGGCTTAACAATATATATGAGACCCTACAACTAACCACAGCAGAAAAATTACTTGTCTCGAGTGCACATGGAATATTCTCAGAGATAAAGCATATGTTAGGTCACAAACAACCCCTGATAAATTTTAAAATATTTATAAAAAGTATCTTTTCTTATCACAGTGAAATAACCAAAAGGAGAAGGTAAATTGGAATAAACTGTGTAAAAATAAAAAATTCACTCTTAATGAATTAGTTAAATGACAAATAATTAAACAAAATTAGAAAATGTCTTAAGACAGCTAACAATGAAAATACAATATATCAAAACTTTGAGATACAGTAACAACAATTGTATGATGGAAGTTTAGATCTGTAAATGCTCATAATAACAAGATAAAGATTTCAAATCAAGCTAGCTTTACACACTAAGAAAATAAGGTGAAGATGCCATAAGATAGAAAAGTACATGCCAATATCCCTCATAAATATGGAAGCAAAAATCCTGAAAAAATATTAAACAAATTCAGTAGCCCTACTAAAGGATTAAACATTATAGCTAAATGGGATTTATTATGCAAATACAAGAATGGTTCAATATGTAAATTCAGTAAAGGCAATACATCACAGTAGCAGAATGAAGAGGAAAAGTAAACCACATTGGGTGGTGCCTGTGGCTCAAAGTAGGATGCCAGCCCCATACGCCAGAGGTGGCAGGTTCAAACCCAGCCCCGGGCAAACACTGCAAAAAAAAAAAAAAAAAAATTAAAACACATGATAATCCCCCAGTCCCAGTCCATCCGTATTTGAGGCATTGTCGTGGTTCCAAAAAAAATCATCAAATTGTCTACTCATGTTGAATTTGCTATTGTAGACAAAGATAAATCACTGGCAGAGACTCATAGCACTCACTGAAATAAGTGGTGTACAGAGACAAGGTGAATACCAAGGAGGTGGGTAGATTTGTGTGCCAGCACCAGAGCTTCAGCCCCACCAGGATCTTTCAATTTCATTCATTGGATGTCCCACCACTTAAACCTCCAACACACTTAACCCCTATCTTCTTTCTGAGCTTTTGGCCTTTGTCTTATAAAGGAATAAAGGAATGAGTAAGGTTCACTAAGAAGAGAACTTCCCGAAGACCTCCCCTACTCACATGTTTGCATCTGCGCCCACGTGTTTTATAGTTTATCCTATTAGCATAGGGAAGCTTCCTGTGTGCTGGTCTACCTTAAATTTTATTGTCCATTGTTACCTTTGTATGTGTGAGTGTACACAATCATATGTGCATACACTTGTGTATATATTCATACATATATGGTTGTTTCATTTAAAAGTACTAACTTGATTTTCTGCTGCACCCCCTTGTAAATGTAGTTTCTCCATAGTTTGTCTTTCACTTCTGTCCTCTCACAGGGTCTGCGGCCACCATGACTTATTAGAGGCAGTAGTGCCTGCTCAGTGTTGGCCTTTACAGCTGTGGCAGCAGTGTTGGCCTTTACAGCTGTGTCCAGGCTCTGCCGTGGCAACCCCCAGCGACTTAAGCAGTTTGGCTACTGCATTGCTGTAACCAACAAAGACACCTTTGAATTAAGGACATTCCTGGATTTCAGCAAAGCTGCACAACATGACCAACATGAGCTTCCTGAGCAGCGAGGTGTTGGCAGGGGACTTGATGTCCCCCTTCAACCAGTCTGGTTTGGGGGCTGAAGAAAGCCTAGATCTCTTAGATGATTACCTGGAGGTGACCAAGCACTTCAAACCTCATGAGTTCTCCAGTGACAAGGCTAAGTTGGGCTCCTCCAAATGGCTGGCTATGGATGGCTTGGCCTGTGCCTCCAGCAATGGCAAGGAGGATGCCTTCTCGGGGACAGATTGGATGTTGGGGAAAATGCATCTGAAGGCATTTGACTTTGATGCGCTGGAAAACATGCCAGATGAGCTTTGGGCCCTGGTGGATGACATGTGTGATCTCTTTGCCCCCCTAATCCAGGAGACTAGGAAGAAGTCCCCCCTGACCCCCAGACATTGAACCCAAGTGGCTACAAGAAAGTTAACCAAAACCCGATCAGGTTGCACACTTCACCTTCCTGCAACCTCTTCCCCTATCTCCAGGGGTCCTGTCCTCTATTCCTGATCATTCCTTTAGTTTAGAGCTGGACAGCAAAGTGGATGTCTCTGAAGGAGATAGAAATCCAGACTCTAGCGCTTACATTACCATGATTCCTCAGTGTGTAAAGGAGGAAGACACCCCCTCAGATAATGACACTGGCATCTGTATGAGCCTGGAGTCCTATCTGGGCTCTCCCCAGCATAGCCCCTCTACCTCCAGGGGCTCTCCAAATACGAGCCTGCCATCTCCAGGTGTCCTCTGTGGCTCTGTCCACCCCAAACCTTAAGACCCTCCTGGAGAGAAAATAGTAGCAGTAAAAGTAAAGGGTGATAAGCTGGATAAGAAGCTGAAAAAAACTAGGCACTGCCAGAAGAAGAGAGCAGAGTAGGAAGCCTTTGCTGGTGAATGCAAAGAGCTAGAAAAGAAGAATGAGGGTTTGAAAGAGAAGGTTGATTCCCTGGTCAAGGAAATCCAGCACCTGAAAGATTTGATTGAAGTGGTCTTTAAAGCAAGGGGGAAGAAAAGAGTCCCCTAGTTAGGGCAGTCAGGAGTGTTGTATGCTTGTACATAGTCTCTGGTGCTGAAGCTGTGTGTCACAATAAATTATTTTGTAGTGGAAAAAATTAATGAAATAAAAGTACTAACTTATTTTAGGGTATGTGTAAGAAGAGAGAAGAAAGTTTCTGTCTATGAATTAAAAAAGCATAAAGAAAATAATAATTATTGGTTTTCTACAAAGTCTGTGTTATCCTCTTGAATTATTTACTAGTACATAAAGGAAGCCTGAAAGAAGACTGCTGGACTACTATGGTCAACGGGTTATGTGTGTGCTGAAACCGTGTAATGCTTGGGTTACCACCCCAAATAGCATGGCCCAACAGAAAGCCTTGAGCTCTGTACACTTGTTTTCAAATTCCAGTTTTTGCTGCTTACTTGCACTGTCCTCCTGGGAAATACTGAACTTTTTTGAACTTTCAAATCTCAACCTGAAGAAATCAAATAGTATTTACCATTTGTTTCTTGTATATGTCTTTGATTCCTCTCCTCTTGATTCATCATATATGTTTCTTTGTACTGTATAAATGTATCCCTCCCCCACTCCAGGTCAGCCAAACTAATATGGCTGGAGAAATATACACAACCACGGTGAATATGTCCCTTTATACTCATGCTTATTAACCTCACTGGACCTTCTGTGCTTCCCAGGGATCATGTCACAGTTCCCAAGTCCATCTCTTGTTTATTCGCTTATGTGACTTTACTCTGATGTCCCTCCACTTAAACCTCAAAAACACCCAGACCCCCATCTTCTTTCTGAGCTGTAGGCCTTTATTCTGATAGCTCTCAGAAAAGAGTGAACTTCATGAAGAAGGGTACTTCACAGCCACATGTTTGCATCTGTGCCCATGTGTTTTATAATTTATTCTGTCATCACAGAAAAACTTCATTAATGTTACCCCTGTGCACAAAATCCTATTCTAATCTCAGCAAGGACCTCTCCTCAACCTTTTCCTTTCTCTCTGTACCATCACGTTTTCTTCCCTTTAGTGATCTATCCATATTGTTTTACCTATGCTTTATAGGATACTACTTCCCAAATGTAAATATTTCTAATGCAGACATTAAACATGTCTTGTGTAAATAACTACACACATGATATCTAAATAGTTTCTAAAACTGAGTAGAGCAAAGCAGTCTTCTACTCTCCCTGTCATCCATTACTCCCTTCAATATTCTTTGTTTATCCTATAGTTTTATTATTACAGAAAATTTGAAGGCAAAAAAGTTGAATTTGTTTTTGATGTCTTACTTTTGTCCAAGTCCACCCATCAGCAAAACTTGTTGGATCAATAAAACATACCGAAATGTTATCCCTTCTTACCATTTTTGTTATTTCCATCATTGGCCAAGAAATGACCAATTTTAATGTGTATTATTGCAGTCATTTCAGTGTATTTGTTCTATTTTCTGTCTCAACCTCGTGTAGCATGCTTACAACCCACTTGCAATAACAACATAAAGACAAAGATAAAACAATTGTGTCCCTTGCTGGTTCATTGACATATAAAGTCAGTAAAATTAAGTACCAACATTCTATCTCCCTCTAAAAAGTGCTAGGCAATTTATTGCCTCTGTAGACTCCTGCCCTTTCCACTTCAAATGCTATTCATACTATTTTCTAATGGCTTGTCCATGTCTTTTTAAAATATGTGGCAATTATATTTTCAGTACTCCTATGTAAATTTTTACTTCAAAAAATGTTCCCACATATATTTAGGGTTTATTTTTAGTCCTTACCTTTACTCTTACTTCTATCATCCCTGATTATTTAAGGGCTTGCTTTCCAAATTTTAAATATCTGCTAGACAATCAGATTGGAGAAACCTAATGATACAAATTAGTTTCGTTGTGATGGGTTAATCTTTTAAGGTAGTATGTGTAAACAATTACCTATATCTTTTGGATACATTATTCCCTAACATGGAATATCCCATAAAATAAATTGCTTATTTTTCTGTACTTTAATAGTATTTGGTTACAGCTCTCTTGTATAGCATAGCATTTTAGATTTCATATTTTATTTAAAATGTACTGCATTTTTTTCTTCCAAAAATATAACTGTGAGTAACTACGTAAGATTACTCTCCAGTGTGGTTTAAAAGATTGGAACAGAATAGTTTAAATTGAGTTATACTAGAATGGAGTTTTGGGGGGATAGAATGCTATCTAATGAATTTGAAGTTAAATACATTTATAAGAGTAACACTAATGACGGAAACTACGGTTGCATTGCATATACAGTCATCTCATGATATCCCTGTGGGATTGACTCCAGTACCTTCCACAGGTTCCAAAATCCATCAGTTCTCACGTCCATCATGCAAACTGGTATAGAACTTGAAGATAATCTACACATCTTTCTGTAGATTAATAATCTACAGAATAATCATCTTTTAACCATCTCTAGATTACTTATATCTCATACAATGTAAATGTTATGTAGAAAGTTTTTATATCATACTGTTTAAAGAATAACTACAAGAAAAAGGTCTGTACATGTTCACTACAGATACCAATATCCATTTTTCCCAAATATTTGTAATCCCCTCTTGGTTGAGTTTACCAATGCAGAACCCACCGACAAAGAGGACAGACTATGATCAATAAGAGAGTTGTATTTGTTTCCACTGGTTCTTTTGTTTTTCTAAAATGACAAATTGCTGGGTCATCTATGACTTGGAAAAACAACTCACCTCGAGGGTAGAATCTTATCAGGGAAATGATCAAATGCCTATCAGTCACGATAGTCTTGGCTATGATGTGTGAAAAGAACATAGTATTAAAAGTTTTGTACTTTATAAAAACAAAAGTTTACTTTTTACTCATACTACATAGCCACTGTAAATTGACTGTGGTTCTGCATTTTAGAACCTGTTTCTCTTTAGAATATTGAGTATTATGGGGAGAGAAAGGAAAAGAGCCCAGTGAACAAAATCATTTCTTACTGGAGAGTCTACACGTCAGCCTGGGTCATCTTTCGTGAAGCTGGGTCATATTCCATATAGTTCACATGACTAGAACTATATCCAACAGAGTGAAAAGTTACAATACTATATTATCAGATTAATCCAATAATCCTATAACTGCTTTAGATAAAAGTGGCAAGTTAATTTTGAACTTCTCTTTTTTTCTTGATCTTTATTTTCTGATTTTACAGAAAACATCAGCCATAAAGAAAAAACTTTTGAAATTGCTTATTCCTTGCTTGTATGTTTTCCGTGTGGAATTTCCCTTGCCTTAATAGTTCTTTAACACTCCAGTACCCACATTTCTTCAGCATATATCTATTCATGACCACTATGGCCTCTTCCTTCACCTTCTCCCCTGGATAATCCTATTTAATCCTATTAATCCTAATTATCCATCTTAAATATCATTTCCTAAAGTGAACTTTTGCTTGTTCTAAACAATGTGTCTGTTCTCATTATTTCTTGCCATACCTGTACATGCCTTTTAAAATCCATAAAAATTATATTAACAAATTATATGATTACCCAAGTAATATGAGGTTATTTATAACATGGAAAATTTTATGAATGTAAGGTTAATTTGTTGACTATTCCATCCTTACTTGACAAAAGCAGATACTCATGAAAAAAAAAAAAAAGAAAAATAATTACAACCCCAAAACAATCTCCACTTAATACATTGACAATTGGAAACTATCAATGGAGTAAAAAATTATTGCTGACTAAGTATTACTATTGGTAATTTATTTAAAAGCTATCTCAACAATTTATAATCTTGTCTAAAAATATTTGTATATTATCACTTACCGTCACTTAACTCATATTCCAAAACTAACTTTGTTAAAAATTTGGAGAAAATATAAATATCTATTTTGGAAGGCACCCTATGCTCACTCCCATACTACCAACACAGAAGATCTATTTTGGATTAAATCCAATGAATAAAATAATCCTAAAATGAAGGTGTACTTATCTTGTCAGTTCAACACCAGTATTGTCTCATTCCCAACATTTTCTGTCACATCTGTCTCACTCATTGGTGCATTATTATGTTTGTGTTTGCTACCTGCTTTGCTATCTCGAGGGGGCTCTATGACACAGACAGACAAATCTGGTTCTCTCCATCGAGGTGTAGGCTCCGAGGTTGCTCTATGTGAGTCATGGCCTTTAAAACTTATGAAGCTTCTGAAGCTGTAGTTTCTCAAATAGAAAAAAAAAAACCTTAATCTAGGTGATCTGAATCTATTGTAATCCCCAGCTCATGACTCTATGACTCTATGACTGACTGCCTATCCACCCTTCAAGGGAGACTCCATGTGTTTGATTATTTATATTATGTATCATATTCACAGAAATAATAAGAGTGATGAGGAATTAGCAGTTCCATAAAGATACATGATATTTGATTTAAAAGGATTTCTAACGTCATGTCATCTACATGGATGAAATGATCAAGTATTACAATAGTGTAAAATAAAATGACTTTCATTTAAAATTCTGAGTCAATATTCTTTACAATTTTCTTGAATTTTTTTCTTTCTAATTTTATTCTTTTAGCTTAGAAGTGTCATTTTCCTTTATATTTTATTATTTAACTTTATTTAATAAATCAAAACCAAATTTTGATTTCTGATCTCAAAATTTTTAAAGTGATCAAAAGATGTATTTTTAATTAAACATTTAAAAGTAAATCCAGATTTCCCATCCATTAGATTTCTATGGTGAGTATGCAGTCAACTGGATGGTAACTCTTTTTTTCCCCCAAACAGAGTGATCCCAGGACCAAAAATCTCCACTGAATCTCTCAAGGTTTAATTGGTGAGTTGGGATTGCAGTCCCTGCATTATTACAAGTATAAATGAGCTATGCTCTAAATCTAGGTTTATACCTACAGGGAATTGCTACTCTCCTTCATTCCTTCTCAGAACTGCTCCTTATTTTAGATTCTGTCTGTGTAGCTTATGGGTATTAGTTTTACTTTCATTTTCCTGAAGTATGCAACAATACAGAAAAAGCAGGACATGAGTTCTACCTCCTGTGTATCGTTAATGGGGCATCTGCTCCCCTTTCTACTTCAGTTATAAGTTTTATACTCTTCTCTCATCATTTTAAATGTAATTTATAACACCTGAAATTTATCATGGAATCACATCAGAAATACTAGACCAGAAAAGACCATCCAAGAAGTTGAGATCACCTACAATCTCAGGTATCCTCAAGTATTAAATGTAAATTATAATGTGCTTAAAGCATGAATCATAAATCCTGCATATAGAAATGTCCACAATTTCAAAATGTTTGTGAGGAAAAGAAATGTGGATGAACATATGGATATAAACTTTCTGATCAGTTGCAGCTAAAAAACGATAGTATAATTCAAACATGTCCCTAAACTTGACTCATCTCTAATTCATGATTATGTAGCTTTACAGAGGATTGAAATGAAATGCCTTTTCCAAATTTTAACAGATTTTCTGACAAGATATGATCATTTCAAGTATGTTGGACCAAAATTACCCCTTATTTTAAAGGATAGTCCTTGGCAAACACTAATATGATTTTGTTCACGTTGAATTTTACTGGTTTTAATTGCTCCCTAAAAGCCAGATAAAAGGAATGTTAAAAGCATTCTGTCTGTGCTTATTCATATTATACTATAAAGAAGGCTTTAACTTTTAAGCAAATGACTATTTATTTCAATAAACTATATTAAGCCTCTTGGGGGGGGTATTTGCCATGTATAAACTTGCTCATCATAATATCTCCAAGGCTAAATTCAGTGTCTGGCTCATGATGGTTTAATTAATTAATCTATTTATTTATATATTGTGGTAAGAACACTTAACATGAGATCTACCCTCTAAACTTTTAAACATAGTTCAGTGTTGTTTGCTGTACAGGCTCAGTGTTGTACAGCCAATCTCTAGGACTTACTTGTTTTGCATAACAAAAACTTTGTACTTATTAAACAGTTGACCAAGTGTATAAATATGTGATACGTTGGCATCAAAAAACCTATTTCTTTTCTGAGTCCAGCCATTATGCCCTTCTTAGACCACAGAGCTAATGCATGAAGCTGACTGGCTCCTGACAAAACAAAGTATTCCATAAGTCTACAGAGTTTAAGATTCATGGAGACAGAAAGACCTACAACATCCTAGAATCTTGGATCCCACACTTGGATCATGGTTACTGCTCAGTAAAGCTTTGAATTGAACTTCAGAGAAAGATTCTCAAGTTCAAGGATGTTGTAGTTTTAGAATGAGAAGGGGAAATGAAAAGTTCAGGAACACTGGGGAGGAGGAAGATTATTGTTAATTTCAGTTATTAAAATCTTGCCCTGAGCAAATGACATGGAATTGATACCAAGTAAAACATAGGTGGGTATTAATCAGAATTGTACTTCTGAGAATTCTTTCTATTTAAATCAAAATTGAAAATAATTTCATCTGAATTATAAAATAAAATGCAATCTTAAGGTAAAGTAACTCTATCAAAACAGGGGAATGTACATGAAATTAAACTTGTATGAACACTTTCAAAGTACATGGCATAGAATCTCATATAAGCCATATGTTAGCATTTTGGAATTTTTCATACACGAAGAATGGCAATAGTTAATTGATATGTTCATCTTTCATTAATTCTCTTTTCCTCAACACTATTAAAGGCAGTGTGTGTCAGTGAGTGTGTGTTGGTAGGTGTGTGTGAGAGATAGAGAAAGAGAGAGAGAAAGAAATTTTAAGGAGTTGAAGATGAAACAATTGCTTAAATTCTGTTTACAGTGATTTCTCTTATATGGCAAGAGGTAGCAAAAGAAAGGGCGGAATGAATGACAACACTTACACCATGTTCGTAGCTATAGAGCTTTAATATAATTTGGAAGAATTACTTTCAATCATTTTTAATAACACATACAAATATATAAACACATATAACATTTTAAGAGATTATATAAAATAAAAAATAGGCTTTAATCATCTGAGGAATAAATGTGTGTTACCACCTTATCTCTTTTCAGCCATAGTTTATTGATGTTTTCAATATTGATATTGTTCAATTTTAAATGTGCTCCTAACACGATACTCTCTTTTCATTATCATCCTAGCAGTTAAGTATTGAGTCCTCCATGCTCTTCCTTGACTCAATCCTCAAAGTGAATAAAGATACTTAGTTAGGAAGTATTTATTTTTCAGCATCTTCTTTGAAGATGGCACTATGTTAGCTTTTCAAGAGACACAGGTGATAAAAATGAGTAAACTGTGTCATTCCATGGATCTTACATTCTAGTGTGGAGATAACAAATAACTGCAAAAATATGTTAAAGTTTATTAATTTATGGAGAAAATAAAATAGGATATACAATATATCACCATTTTATATCTACTGGTCAGAATAGCAGAGAAGAAACCTGAGTGAACAGGAGAGAGGTGTCACGGAGTGTGCCGGGAATGAGTGTGTGAGGAGTGAGAGCCGCAGTCTTTCCCTTTCAGTGTGTGAGGCCACAAGTGTTTTGACTGATATATGTCATGTGTCCTCTCCTACTTTATATTATAGTCTTTTTTCAGTAAGTGTTCCACTACTTAATTTTTCCATATAAAATATCTATATTTATTGTACTATCTTTATGCTAGTAATTTATCAAAGTATAAAAATATTCTTATAAAAACTAAATACTCATAGTTGACTTTCTAGTTACACAAAATTTATTGGTCTGCTAGTAAAAGTAAGTATAAAATGGGTTTCTGTCTCTTCTCCTGCTTCCTTTATCATCCAAATTTAGTTAATATTTCTATCTTACTGCTTTTTTTTACCATATCTTTAAATATGCTTCATGCTTCACTACTTGTTTATCCCAACTTTATTGTTTTACTGACACATAATACCATGAAGCAATCAGCATATTTTCCATCATTTTTTCTTTCTTTCTTTCTTTCTTTCTTTCTTTCTTTCCTTCCTTCCTTCCTTCCTTCCTTCCTTCCTTCCTTCCTTCCTTCCTTCCTTCCTTCCTTCTTTCCTTTTTTTTGAAACAGCTCACAGCAACCTCAAACTTTCGGGCTTAAGTGAGTCTCTTTCTTCAGCCTTCCAAGTAGCTGGGACTACAGGTGCCTGTCACAATGCCTGGCTATTTTTTTGTTGTAGTTGTCATTGTTGTTTGAGGGGCCTGGGCTGGATTTGAACCCACCAGCTCCAGTGTATGTGGCTGCCACCCTGGCCACTGAGCTACAGGTGCTGAGCCAAGCTCTCTGATTTCTAAGGTAACACACTCTCACTGACTCCTTAGTGTATTTTGATGATGTTTTCTCCTCTTCCCGACACTACTGCCTAGAGCTCAGGGTTTGGAACACTTTTTTTGCCTATATTTTCTGGGTAGGTGATCTTCATCAGTTTTAAGCTTGAGATTTCAACTCTTAGTAAAAGGTTTGACATTTTACATCTCTTTCACTGACAACTTCTCAGAGTACCATAAATGTATACCTAACTGCATACCAGGGGTTTTGCAAAGTTGGAAACTTGTTTCTCTATCATCCATACTACAGATGAATTCTCAGAGACCCAGGTTTGCTCCCTTTCCTCAATAATAAATAGAGTAAGAGAGCTACTCTAGATCCAACAGACATCCTCATCTTCAGCCCAGAGAGAATGAGAAGAGTAAAGGGAAAGGCCTGTCGCCACCTTTAAGCAGGGTACACCACTTCAGTGTTTCATTGTCCAGAACACAGGCTTCTTTCCTGACAGTAATGAGTTGTAGTCTTCATTCTAGGTAGCTATGTGTCCATTTGAAAGTCAACTTGTTTTTCTTGTAAGAAATAAAGGTTATTGGAGAAAGCTAGCCGTGTCTGCCTTAATAAGGAATGAGGAACTGGAAGTCATGTTAGCCTGCAAAACTCTTTCTTATTTAATCTTTTACACACCCACCTAGTTATTCAAAGCTGAGAACATAGGAAAGGTTAGGCAGTTAGCTCGATTTGAACGGGGTGGTTGATGGATATGGTTAGGCTATTTGTGATTGGTTTGGGTCAAGCTGACCTGGACTGTTATGGGACTGAGGCTGATTACACCCTTGTGGGTGGGTTGTTTTGGGAATGGAGTTAATTAAGATTCTGGGAGACTTCTCAACGTTGTGTGCAAAACACAAACTTGCTCTTTCCACAGAGCCTGCAGTCACTAGGATAGGGCTTGCTGTGCACGTCCTTAATAAAACTATTCTGTTTCTTGCCAAAACTTTACTTGTCCTTTTCAATTATTTCAGTACCTACCTCAACCCACCCCACCACTTTATCAGAAACTACCCTTGATTTCTCTTTCTAACAAGAATTTCTCGTGGAATATAAAAAAGTAACTACGGATGGAATTGTTACAGGAATGTCTCCCCTTCTGTGCCATTCCCGCTGCTACCGCCCCACTCAAGGCAGCTGTCTCTCCTCCCTCCTCGCCCGGACCAGCATCGTTGCCCCCATCTTGTCTACAGGATTGCATTCTTCCATTCAATTCTCAGTAGGGCCATTGGCATTGACTTACGGAAATGTAATTCAGATTTTGCCTAAGTGTTTCTGGTGGCTTCTCTCTGTGCTTACCCTAAAAACCAAACTCCTTAACACAGGCTGGAGCTTGAGGTTCTAGCTGCTCCAGCCTTTTGGTCTCATCTCATACTTGCTTAGCTGTGCTAAGTCAGCTAGGACCGACACTCTACCTTTGTGTCAGGTTCATGAATTCACTAAATTCAACCCCAAGCTTTATCGTTCTCATGGGACACTCCCGCTGTCTGGAATGTTCACCTCACTTCATGTGTCACCTTGAATGTCATTTCCTTAGAGAAATTTTAACACAGGTTTTTTCTTTCTTAAATATGTATACAATTTCTTCTCCCACCATATATGCATATTTATAATACATTTAAATAGAGTATATATAACATGTGATATACCTATAGTGTTTAATAGTCATAATCATATTACCTGTTTTATATGTAGTTTTTTTCTCTTTGGCAGGCATTGCTATCTGTATTTTTTTCTGTATTAAGTTGTTTAATCTTTACAACCAGACTATTAAGTAGGAAGCCCTATACATGAGAAATCTGGTAATTGGTTTGGCAAAGCCACACTCACCTGGGGCAGTGGGAAGGTAGGAATGGCTTGGTGAGAAGAGACGGGAAATCTGTCAACTATGGGCCACTATAGTGGGGGAGGTGGAATCAGGGATTACTTCCACATTAGTAGCTGTTACCCAGTCTCATGTACCTTAGGAAACCGAGGCTCAATGGCTTTAAAAGGCTAGCTTCAAAGTCTGAAGCAAGGAAGTAGAATTGGGACTTTGACACAGGTTTTTGTACTTCCAAGGTTTATGCTTTCTTAAGTGTATATGAATGTAGGGTCTGAATTGTGCACCCTCAAATCTCATATGAAAGCTCTGACCCCCCAAACCTAGGAAGATTATTGTATCCAGAGACATGGATTTATAAGAGGTGATTAACTTCAGTGAGGCAGTTAGGATGGGTTCTAATCCAATCTTACTGGAGATGGAGAAGATGAGATTAGGATTTATAGAGAAACACTAACAATGCATGAACATAAAGGAAAGTGTGGTGTCAGCCCAGAAGGAGTCCTTGGGAGTAACCACACCTACGGCATTTGATCTTGGCTTCCACCCTCCAGAGATTCCTGCTGCTTTTAAACCCCCCAGCATGTGCTATTCACTATGGCAGCCTAGCAAATGAATCTAGTATATGTTGTCTTTTTTTTTTTCCCTCAAACTTAAGAAATCAGTTAAAATATTTTTCAAATACAACTTGTCTAATATTTTATGTAGGAAAAAATTGATGCCATTTTAATAAACCTTTCTTTTAGAACCTATTTATGTTTTAAGTATATATAAAATATTCTGCAAGACCATGTTTGCCCCCGTCTTGATGTGTATAAATTTCTTGCAATGTTACTTTTCTATAACCTGTAAAAGTCCAAATACATAGTCTTGGCATCTGCAGCAGTGTGGAGTGTCTCTGGTAACTGCTGAAAAACAAACTCATTACATAAAGGGAAATCCAGAGTACTTTTCTAAATAAAATAAACTTTTATCTCAGGCACGATCTAAACTTCTGCAAAGCAGGATAGGTTAATGTATTTTTCAAGAGAAAAGTACTCATAGGCATCGTTTATTTTGTTCTCCAGCCTTTTCTGTTTGTGCTTTGGCTTCAAGTTTTGCTCCGTGAGCCTAAAACTCTTCACCTTACCAAAAAAGGCCTAATTGCCTCTTGCAGTTAAGATTAATTACCTATTCAATATCTGGGAAGATGAACCCCTGCTGCTAAGTTTTATGATTTCCTCCTCTACCATAACATCATACCCTTCTCTTGGGATATGGATAATTAAGCCCTTAACAAACTGCCTTATTATAACTTATTTCAACTAATGCTTTATTTTTCTATTCCTTTACATCAAAGTTTATTTTCACAGGGATTTCTTTTTTTTTTTTTTCTAGTGTGTGTGTATGTGTTGGCATAGGAGTGGTCATTATCTTTTTTTTTTTTTTCCTGGGTAAAACAGCTCTGGTCTAAATAACCACATTTTATTCTGCAGTGTTCCTAGCCAGATAAAATGGAACTTCCTCTGAGCATGAAGGTATGTGGCCCACCCTAGCTTTATACATTTCAAATACAATCCACCTGCCATGTTTCTCTCTGTGTCTTCCCATTTTAGCAACTCATAAGTTTGTTTAGCCACCAACAATGAGACAACCTCTATTGAGCTCCTCTTTTGTACCAGGCAATGTGTTGGAGCTTGAGTATACACAGATGACTGCGGAGTGGCTTCTGAGCTGGAGTAGTTCATGGTAGTTAGCAATACAGATTAGCAAACAATAATTGCCCTGTACATAATCTCTAAGTAACTGTGACAGGCTATGACTTTTTAATTATGTATGTATTACCCACCTGCTCTGTTTTGTGTGACCCAGGACATTTTCCTTATATCAGGCAACGAACTTCTATTTTAGGCATTTGGCATTCATTACTTTAGGTGAAGGTCATTACTGTAGAAAAGTAAAGCAATGACAATTACATTTCAGAAGTCTAGACTTGAGATGGCAAGAACTCAAGGCAGAAGACAGACCTTTGGAACAATGCGTGATGATAAAAGTCTGTGTCTCAGCTAGTACAGGGGAAGGGAGGTGAAAATTAATTATTCTGACACTGAAGAGGGATAAGTAAAGACTTGGATATAAATACAAATTCTACAGAGGCCAAAGCAGAAAACCAGCTTCCAGAGCCTCCGCAGGAACATCTGGGGAAGACAGCACCAGTTGTACAGGCAATTGTGACTGATTCATTAGCTCCAAATTTAAGTCAACGCAGTTTGTCATTACTAACATCAGATGGCTTCTGAAATTCAAGTGAGATAGAAATTCTATTTAAGGTACAATAATTTTGTTAGAAACTTTCTTAATAACCATGATAATGTGCAAAAAGAACTTCAGTATTTGGAGTTTATGTATTTGTAGTTTTGCACGTGGAATCTATGATGAATAGCAATTTGGAATTTTGTCTATGTTCAATTTTGTAGCGGGACTAGGTCTGCAGACTAGAGGCTGATTGTGAAGGGATTTCTCATTCTAGAGATGGAGCTGAGTTAATTTTTGTGGGAAGCAAAAATTATGCAGGCCACGCCAGCAGAGGTTAAGTGGTGGGCAGAGAGATCAGCAGAGCGACTTGCTATGTTTCAGAATGCAGGATGGTATGGATGGAGCACATCTATGATGGCGGGCTTATGGGATTATAATATCCTACCTTTATATTTTACTCTACCTTTTCTATGTTTACATACATATAGATAAAAGGGTATTTACCATTGTGTTATAACTGCCTATATTATTCAGTAGAGTACACAGATTTGTAGCCTAGGAGCACTGCCAGGCTCTAACCAATAGCCTAGGTATATAGTAGGCTATTCCACCTAGGTTGGTGTAAGTACACGCTGTGATGTTCCCACAATGATGAAATTGCAGAGCAATGCATCTTTTAGAATATACCCCCATTATATTACTGTATACTTTTTGGTATTTCAAAAGTCCACATGTGTTTTTACTTATAAATAAGGGGCCTAAATGTTCATGAAGTGGTATAAAATAGAAGTTGAAAATGAAGGGGGGAGTGGAAGGACAGTGAGGGGTAAGAATGTCCCTATTGGATAGGATGGATACTGTTCTGGTGACAGGGACACAAACATCCCTGACTTCAACATGACACAATTCATCCATGTAACAAAAAACACTTGTACCCCTTAAATCTATGGAAATTTTTAAAAAGGCCACCATGTTGATACTTTCTTTCTTAAACTAGAAGTGCATCTGGGTTTTGGCTCCTCCAGAAGCCAATCCTGAGACAAGGACACCAAAGCAATCCCAGCAGGACAGTAGGGACATGAGACAGCCAATAAATGGTGGGCGACTGTACCTGAATCCCAGCTGAGAAATGGTGGCAAAGGTGCAAAACATACACCTCAAAATTATTTTCCTGAGGGGTGGGGGGCCAGGATATTCAGAGACTAACTCCTATTAAGGCATTGGTTAAAACCTGCTCCCAGAGAGTGTTAGTCCTCACAGATTTTAGATCTGCTTTGGATAAAGCCAGAAGAAAGTTGCTGGAGAGGTTGGCAGTGGTAAGGCTCATGGGATATGGGTGGAGTATCTACAGCACTTACTGCAATGTCAAAATCAATGGGATAAAGGAATTTGGCCATATGGAAGATAACAGGAGCCGCTATTTGCTGCTTTTGCTGCAAGATTGCTCAGTTGATTGGAATGATGATTTTAATATCAGCTGACATCTATGAGTTCTTACAGTATGCCAGGTTAATTTCTCAGAACCTTTAAGGTATAAACACATTATCATACTATAAAATAGATACAATTATTACCTTTGTCTTATAGAAAATTCCCTAAGTTTACAAAGCTAAGAAACAGTAGACTTTGGAACACAGACTCCAGAGCCTTACTCTTAACCACCCAGCGATTCCACCATTTATTATTCTCTTATCTTCCTCACCATTTACTAGATTTACTTAGTCTACTTGTACTTTGGATGCAAAGGAAGATGCAAATATTCTTATATAACATGTTCCTCTATATCCAGCAGCTTCTGGGGTAGGAGGTTTGAATTATGAAGTAATAAGATAATTGCTTTGATCAGGAGATCGCTTTTGTATATAGTATCACTTATAGGGTAATAGAGACTCCTTGACTTTGAAGGAAATATTGTATTAATCTTTCGTTATACTGATTGCTTTCAGCAGCAACAATGGAAATTCCTTGTCAGAAATAAAAAGGATAGGATGAATAAAATGTGAATCTATCACAATCTGCTAAATAATGACATATCCCATTATATAATTTGTATTCTCAAGGTAATAAACTGGCTTACTAAAATAATTGATCCCTGCTTACCTTGGCATACACTGATTTTCATATACTTTTTATTTGTATCTTTTAAAGCATGACAAACTTTTATTTTCTTTTTCTCTACCACTTACACTCTGCTTGAATAACCTAGTATAGATTCTTTCATATTTTTCATATATGTGTTTGTGCATATATCATATATATATATAATTTAGACATCTACACATGTGGGAGTTTTTGATCACTGGTTTTCCTATGAAACCATAATACTTTTACCATGGAGAAATTTTTCTGAACCAACTCATATAGCTCTAATTTATTTTTAATGGCTTCTTATTGTCCATGTAATAGATTTAAGATAAATTATTTCATTACTACCCTATCAATGGATATCAAATATTTTAATAAGGTTTTCTTTTTTTGTTTGTCTTTCATTGTGGTTGATTTGTTCTATTCATTACTGAACATGTTGCATTAAATTATCACTAGAAATGATTGAATAAATGTGCAATGTGAGACCTTATACATGTATAGTTATAAGTCACCATTATGTAAGGTGAGTCCTCTTGTGTTTTCCACCAGCCATGTTCTAGACTTCAGGACATTCTCTAGAATATCACACAGAAATACTAAGGGAAACTTTTAAAACAGAGTTCAGCAAAAAGAGGACTCACAGATCGCTCATCCACATTACCACTCATAGAGACTCCTGCCAGGGGTAGAGCACCTTGCTGAATACACACAGCAGGTGAATGTTCTAACACATGGATCCAATTCATTGTTGCAATCTTGCCATTGGAGAAGTAAGTATTCTAGTTTGTGTCACCTATGATAAAATTTGACTGTCTAATTTTACACTGATTTGGGGAAAGCTAGTTGCCCAGTGCTTAGAGTCCTTGAAGGTTCTTTTACTAGTAGTCTAAAGAAGCTACTCATACTGAGGGAAGTGGGTTTTTGGTGCAAATATTCTGTTACTATTAGACAGAGTGATCACCCCATATATTTTGGAACCATTTTGCTCATTGCCCCACATTAGCTTTCCCACAACGTTCCAGCCATCCATAGGTGTTAATTGTTCTTTAAAACTTTTGAAAGTCAGATAAATACGAAGATGATCTTTTGCTATGTAACAGTTACTCCAAAAGTTAGCAGCTTAAAATAATGACAGTGTTTGCTGAGGAATGTGAAATGTGGGTGGGACTCAATGGAGACAGCTCATCATTCAGCCTCACTTGGGCTTCCTCGAAGACTGTGGGCTAGAATCAGCCAAAGCCTCACTCACTTGGTGTCTGGCAAGCTGATGGTGGTTGTTGGCTGAGATTTCATGTGGGACAGTGGCTAGAACACATACATGTGGCTTTTCCAAGGGCTTTTTGGCTTCCTCACAGTATGATGGCTGAGTTCCAAAGGTAAACATTCTAGGAAAGAAATCTCAGCACTCCAGGAGAGTCATTTAGCATCACTTCTACCTCATCAGAGGTCGCCACTGAGGCCCTTTTATATTTATGAAGAATTAGACTCCTCCTTTTGTGGAAAGGAATTGCAGAGAATTTTTGATCATGATTTAAAGACACTGCAATAGAGAGAACTTATTATTTCTTCCTCTTTAAATGATCTATTTTAGCATCTTTTTGCTTATTAATGTATTAGTTTTTTTATTGCATCACAACAAGTTACTGGCTTAAAATAACACCCATTTTGTAGACTCTGTAGGTAGGAAGTTTAGGCATGAGTTCGACAGACTTCCTGCTCAGAGTCTCACAAGGCTGATATCAAGATCTTGGGTGGGCTTAATTCTCATCTAGAGGCTTGATTAAGGAAGGATCTGTTTTGAAGCACCCTCTGGTTGTGGGCAGAATCCGTTTTGTCATGACGGTATAATTCATGGCAGCCTGTTTGTTCAAAGCCAGCAAAAGACAGAGTCCGTTTTACCACCCTCAGTCTCTAATCCCAGGGAAGGTTTAGTCCCTCTTAGGCCTACCTAATTAGGTCATGAACAGTCAGAATAATCTTTCTTTTGATTAACTTTTTTTGAAGTCAACTGTTTAAGAATCTTTTTTTTTTTAATATCAGAAAAATCTCTTTATCTTTGCCATATTCTATCAAATAGAAAAAGTCACACATTACATTAATATCCAGGAGGAGGTATTAAATACCGTCATGGACACCAGAGAATCAACCAGGCTGCTGACCTTGCCTCGTTCGTTTACTTCTTGTGAATTGCTTCTTTACATGTATTTTTTCTTGCAGGGTGTTTTCCCCCTTCTGGTCAATTTGAAAACACTCCTTATACACTGTAGGTATTGCCATCTGTTTTTATTCTGTTGAAGATTTTTTTTTATCAAATCTATTATTTGTTAATTGATTTTGTTTATAAATTGTTTTAATTCATATAATATGTTAAATCTTTAACCCTGTTTTTGAATTAGGCTGAAAATTTATCAGCCTAAAAATACCTAAATTGTGGTGTTTGATATTATAGCAACTTAAATTTAACTTTGTGAATTGAATTATAATATGAAAATATATAAATGCAATTAATTAATTATATTCATTAAAGTCAAATGCAATAAAAATTTAGTTCTTCACTTCCACTGATCACATTTTAAGTAATGTCTACTGTATTAGATAATATAGAACATAATATTTCTTTCATCATATAAAGTTCTGTTGGACAGTGCTGTTCTAAATTTTTTTAAGAAATTCCTTTAGATATTTTAACTTTTCCTATATATATTTTTTAATTTGTTAATCCTGCATTTAATCTTTACTATTTCTCTTTTATGTTTTATTTTGTATTTTTTTCTTATGTATTTTGTAAGCTAAGAACTAACTTCTTTTCTTCCTTTTGTCCATCATTCCTTCTTTCTTTCCTTCTTATGTCTTCCTTTTTAAATTAAAGGCTTGTAAAAATACATATTTACTTCTGATTTTGGTTTTCTTAAGTCTTAAAAGTTTAAACTACAGCTTTAAAACACCATGGTATATAGGAGTGTATTTACTGATTACTAAATCATTATAATCATTTTATGATTGATTTTTTACTGGATAATTATCAGATAATATAGAATAACATAACAGTTTCTTTGAAAGTATAAACTTTTCCTTTTGGTAAAATGTATTTTTTTTTTTCCTTTTGGGTAGATACCTAGTATTGGGACAGCAAGATCAAATGGCAGGTCTACATTTAGTTCTACGAATCTAGAGATTCTCACTAGTTTTCTGTCCCACCAAAAGTATATATTCCTTTCTCTCTGCATCCATACCAGCATTTGTTACTTGGGACATTTTTTTTTGGAGACAGAGTCTTACCACATTGCTCTTGGTAGAGTGGAGTGCTGTGGCATCACAGCTGACAGCAACCTCAAACTGTTGGTCTTAAGTGATTCTCTTGCCTCAGCCTCCCAAGTAGTGGGACTACAGATGCCACTACAATGCCCAGCTATTTTTCTCTGTTGTTGTTGTAATTGTCATTGTTGTTTGGCAGGCTCAGGCTGGATTCAAACCCACCAGCCCTGGTGTATGTGGCTGGCACCATGACCACTGACCTACAGGTGCTGAGTCATATTTTGGGAGTTTTTATTTTTTATATTAAATCATAGCTGTGTACATTAATGCAATCATGGGGTTCAATATGCTGGTTCCATATACAATTTGAAATATTCTCATCAAACTGGTTAACATAGCCTTCATGGCATTCTCTTAGTTATTGTTTTTAATAAGAGCCATTTCTACTGGAGTTAGGCACTATCTCATTGTTGTTTTGATTTGCATTTCCCTAATGATTAGAAATGTTGGGCATTTTTTCACATTTGTTGGATTTTGTCTGTCCTCATGAGAAAAGATTCTGTTCATTCTCTTGTCCTGTTTTTAATGGGGTCATTTGCTCTTTTCCTATTGATTTGCTTGTTAAGTTCTTTATAGATTCTGCTTATTAGCCCTTTGTTGAATTCACAGCATGCAAATATCTTCTCCCCTTCTGAAATTTGTCTCTTTTCTTTGGTGATTGTGTCTTTAGCTGTGCAGAAGCTTTTTAACTTCATCACATCCCATTTATTTGCTTTAGTTGTTGCTATGATTGTCAGTGGAATTTTCTTCATAAATTCTTTCCCTAAGATTAAGAGTTTTTCCCCAATTTTCTTCTAGGGTTTTTGTAGTTTCATGTGTTAGACTTAAATCTTTTATCCATTGTGAGTTAATTTTTCTAAGTGGTAAGAGGTGTGCTCTAGTTTTAGTCTTTTACAAGAAGTTAACCCAGCATCATTTTTCCTAGTATCATTTATTGAATAAGGATTCTTCTCCCCAGTGTATATTTTTGTTTGCTTTGTCAAGGATCAGGTGGCAATATGGAATTGGTTTGGCCTCTAGACCGTCTGTTCTGTTCCATAGATCTGTGCACAATTCACAGTTGCAAAGATATGGCAACTACCCACATGCCTATAAGAGGATTAATAAATTGTGGTATATATATAAATATATGCTATTCAGGATAAAAAAAACAGAGACTTTATATCTTTTTAATCAATCTGGATGAATTTGGGGAACATGCTTTTAAGCAAAGTATCACAAGAATGAAAAAAAAACAAGTAGTATACGTGCTCAAGAAAAATTTAAAATGGGTATATTAACTACTATGATGTGCACATGTTAACCACAACAAAAAAACCTCAGTTAAATTCAAGTGGGGTGGAGGAGGGAAGGTTTTGGGTAATTTCACACCCAACAAGAATAGGGCACACTTCCTAGTGTAAGATACAACTACAACTTCAATTTTAACCTTGTAAAAGCAAGTTATATAACGCAATTGTATGTACCCTCATATTAATCTAAAATAAGAAATAATATTTTTTGATCATTTGTCAATTCGTATGTTATCTGCAACATATAAATAAATCCTATTGTATATTTTATTAGACTGCTGTATCCAATTTTAACTTATTCTTTATTACTCTACTTATTATAAATTTAATCTTAGCTGATATTAGTATTTCTTTTTGTTTTTACTTACTTAGTATCAATTTATCTATTAGTCCTTGCTTTCAAACTTTCATTTTGTTTTACGTTTTTACTAGGTTGCTACTAGTAAAGATCACAGATGTAATTGCCTAATTTTATTGTTGTTTTGCTGTTGCCTGGCCATTGCATGCTAAGTAGGTGTGTCTGTCCCTCTGCCCGGTGATACGTTTTCTCCCTTAGCAAGCCTGGAAATTCTCTGGTGGGCCATATTTGTTAAGCAGTGTGGAGAACAGGCCATGAGGAAGCAGGGCTCCCACGGACTGGGAGATGTTCAGGGAACAACGTCCAACTGCTTTCCTCCTGTAGTGTCAACATGTTTTTCCTCCTCTTAAAACAACATATTTTTCTCCTTAGATGTTTTGCCAGAAGTCATATATCTCTTTCTTTACCTAGTTAATCTTTAGAAACTATGCAGAAAACTTTGGGACCCTTCCCTTTTTATTTCTTATCTTTAACATATGTTAATGATGTTATATAGTGGAAACCATTAACAGAATGACTTGTTCTTTTTTCTTTTTTTGAGACAGAGCCTCAAGCTATTACCCTGGATAGAGTGCTGTGGCATCACAGTTCACAGCAACCTCCAATTCCTGGGCTCAAGTGAGTCTCCTGCCTCAGCCTCCCAAGTAGCTGGGATTACAGGCACCCGCCATAACACCTGGCCATTTTTTGGTTGCAGCCATCTTTGTAGTTTGGTGGGCCCGGGCTGGATTCGAACCCGCAAGCTCAGGTGTACATGGCTGGCACCTTAGCCCATTGAGCCACAGGCGCCAAGCCCAGAATGACTTGTTCTTGACAAAGTTATTTACATTTTTCACTCACATTGTGAGACCAAAGATATGTTTTTTGTGTATGCTACTCCCTCATAAAAAACTCTGCTGAGATATTGCAAAACAAAGCTGATTTTGTAATTTGTTACAGGTGTGACTGCTCCAGACCTTCCTATCCCATCCTTGTCTCTTGTATATTTTCTGTCATTCTCCTCCATTCCCACTCTGGCTCATTCTCTTTGGTGCTAGTTCACAATAAAGCAGAAGTGGTGTGGGAGCAAATCTGAAGAAGACAAACAAGAAGAGTTCACACATTCCTAAATAAGAAGGTGTATGTGATCTTCTAACATATACTATTCAGCATAAAAAAGACAGAGACTTTATATCTTTTTAATCAATCTGGATGAATTTGGAGAACATGCTTTGAAGCAAAGTATCACAAGAATGAAAAAAAAAGTAGTATATGTACTCAAGAAAAATTTGAAACCGGTATATTCATGCTACTTCTGTATACCTAGAAATTTTAGGAGCATTTGGGCTCTTAAGATTTTCTAGTTCATCTACCTACTGTTCCAATTCCAATTTTCTGGGTCCTATCCTTTTTTAACTGGACCCCAAATTTATGTAGAGGATTTGCCAAGGTAAATAATCAATGTTGTTTTAAATTTTGCTATTTTTTGTATAGAATTCTATTCATATTCCCATACAGAAAACAATGTTTTCAGGTTTTTTTTTTTTTAAAGGAACCCTCTGATGCTCTTCTCACATTTTTATTGGAATTATTGGAATAGATGTTTGATTACTCAGGCCTGATGCTTTCTCTTTTCAGAGTACCAATGCTGCTCATCAAGAGGTCTTAATTATTTAATGTAATCACAATAAGAGCCATACTTCTCAAAGTTCAGAGATGTTGTACCAAATATCAAATTCCATGCATAGTCGAGCCTAATTCATTGAAGGTGAAGTGCAGTTTTACAACCTGCAAGTGACTCTCAATTTTCTATCTACCATCAGAGATGAACCCCTTGATCCAACTGGTAATTCAGCTCCACATTTCAGCCATGAGTTTGCTTTTCTAAAGATTCCACCTCAGTTCAGTTCCCAAACAGTAAAGACCTAAAGAGGGAGTCAGGTATAGGTGATTTATTGAATGAGTTCTCTTCAGAAAAATCCAATAAGGAAATGAGGGAAGCAGGGTTGGGGTGGAGAACTAAGCAAGCATGTAGAATACTTCCAGTCTGGTATAGAAAAAAATGGAGAATGTTCCAAAGGAGTAAATTATATCAGAGAGTTGACCCATTTTGAGGCTAAGGGACAGGATTTTGTATTTTTTTCTTAGTCAGTAAATGGTGTAACTGGCTATGTTTTTCTGGGCAAGTTGAAAACCCTTCAACCAAAGGCATTTTTTGAGAAGGCTATAGATACAAACTAGAGGATGTTTGCCTGATTACATAGAAAAGGAGGTATTATTAGAGCACCAAAATGCATGCTACTTATGGTTTACTTATTCTGTAAACTATGAAGAGTTATCTACTTCAGACATATAACTGTGCCGTGACGAGAAGTTCATTAACACTATTTTAAATATGTTATTGTAGACTTTGGGCAATTTATTACTTAATCATGATAGCATCAAACATTCTTGGAGACCCACTACTATTATGAACTTACACAGAAACTACAAAAGAAGCATGAGGAATGATTCTGATCAACTAAGAGAAGTTGTCATCATTTTAAGATACCTTTCAAATTTTAATGGAATACTTATCATATTTGCTATTGAATGCTAAGAAAAATTGAAGATGGTACCATTTTTTTAATAAAGAACTCTCATAAGTAGGAACTTGAAATATTTTTAGATCTTTTCAATCAAGAAAATTGTAAAAATATTTCTTTTTTATTAGGAGGTGGGGCTTTGGGGAGTTGATTAGATCATAAGGGTGGTGGCCTCTTGATTGGAAATAGTGTCCATATAAGAGACCCCAGAAAGCTAGTTTCCCCCTACCCCATGGAAAAAACATAATGAGAAGGTAACATCTATGAACAAGAAAGCCTTTGCCAAACATCCAATTCTGCCTGTACCTCTGATCATGGACTTCTTCATCCTCCAGAACTATGAGAAATAAATTTCTGTTTATAAGCAAAAACAAAAAAAAATGTTTTTTAAGAATCAATTTGAGATTATTAATGTGTAATGTGCCATCATAGTAATTATGGAAAAGGAAAAGTGGTATTGGACGTTTGTTGTTGTGATCAAGTTATGGCTTTGGATAAGAATGGAAATTTCTGCAGTTTTAGTCTAAACAGATAATGATCATATCACTATTATACAGTGTCACTTTCCTTATTTACAGCTGTTCATGTTGATTTGTTTTAACTAAGTTGACTCAGCAGTGGCTAGCCACAGATATTGAGTGTTGGACAGCAACTTTTCTATTTAAATTCTTGGATGAAAGAGAGGCTAACCAGATTTCAGACATAATTTTTTTTTTTGATCAAGGGCAAGTCTGATAACAAATATTGATAGTGGTAAAGTGGCCAATGTCACACATGGTCAAGATTAGTTTTTGAGAACATGATCTGAAAGCTCTATTTTTCTCCTACCCAGTCGTTACTTAAAGAACTATTTTTAAATTATGCCAGAATATACCCAATATAAACAGTAATGCATTTATGGAAAAGTGGGAAACCTTTCATACAGATAAATTTTCATGACATTTGCAAAACAAGAGTCAAGAAATGGCACAGAATTCCACAAAAAGTACATTCTTCATGCTTTTCAGAAGTCTTTTTCTCTTCTTTTTTGTTGACAGAATTATATATTACACTGATATCCTTAGGAAATCATTTTCCAAAATTATTTCTCAACCAGGTGTTTCACAAGTTACAAAATTGTTTTTGCTTAATAAACTGTTTTCAAGGTTAAAAAAGCTCAAGAAACTAAACAAATTATATTAACTACATAACCTCAGGGAGAATTTAATATTCTCATAAGCACAGTGAATCTCTAAGTGAAAAATAACTTTTTAAGGTATTGGACCATGAAACCTATTTTTCTTGGAACAAGCCATGTGACAAAGATTCTGAGAAATGTTTTTGAGAGGCGCTTCCTCTGCAAATTCTATAAGCACTTTTTAAAAATTACTGTAAGTTTAGAAATAATAGCCTCAAAAAACCTGGAGATACAGTTTTGATAAATGGTGTATCAGAATCTGATCAGAAGGTAGACTGCACAGTAATGTGAATAGGAAAGTTTAATAGACAGAGTTTAGATTGAAGCAAGGTTTAAAATAGTGAGAGACAGGCTGATAAGACCTAAAGAGAATTCTACAATCTATAAAAATAGCAAATGCAGGGCACAGCAACCATGGAGTATCCTGTCTTCCACCCTGTCAGAGCTGAAAGGTATGCCTTGTTGGAGAGGAGGTAATCATTGGTCACTGAATCCAAGATATGTCCCTGGGATAAGGTTTTCATGGAACTTGATGGAAATCTCTGTATAGCATCTCTGATGGCAATCTCTGGAAATCTCTTCTTTGGAAGCAAGCTGTTCACCAAAAGGCATCTCCATGGAAAAGTTCTGCTTTAAACAGCCTGAGTGGATTCTGTGGGAGGCTGCTGGCTGCTGGGAGATGCTGCAGGAAATGGGTACTGAGGAAGGTGCCCACACACTGAAGGAGCCCGATACTGAGGAAGCTGTGTGTGTTGCAAGGGCTGGACACTGGAGAATCTGGGAAGCCGTCTACACCACAGTTGTTGCTACATGCTGGAGGAGCCAAGTGCCCCGCATTCACTTGCCAAGTAAGCACAACCGAACAGGCATAAAAAGCCCTTTCTGTTGCACTAGCTATTGACAAATCTTACTGCCAGCTTGCAAAAGGAAAACGTTTAAAGTGCCTGATCCATTGTTGCAGAGCAGGCAAGGAAGGGTGAATTTCATGGTGAGAGGCATTAGATTGATAACTATCACATAACGTAAGAAATATTTAGAAGAAAATAAATACTATGTTCTTTTGTTATTCTTTCTCCATTTACTCTTTTGGTATAAAAACAGTCAGAAGCCAACAAGGATGTTTAGTTTTTTTTTCTTTTATTTCCAGAAAATTGCATTTAGTGTTGTTTCTAGATCCAAGATAAAGTTGATATGAGTGATTTTTGCTACTAGCTACTGAATATTCAACTTGGCTGCTGATAGGAGAACAAACCACCAATAGTCACATAGAGAAATATACACATATAGAAGCTACAGGCATTGGGTTGGTGGGTCCTTTTCTTCAGAACAGCCATATGGATGATTCTCTTGTTCCTTCTGTCATGCATGCCACAGTACCATTATAACACAGCCTAGACAGTTTTCTAGAATCACATCTGCAATCAAGGAAGAAAGCAGAAATGATGTCTGACAACAGCTAGGTATGATCTTTTCAAAGAAAAAGGGAAATATATATTTTAGAAGGTCACAGTAGACTCATTTGCCAGAGTCATGTCACACAGACACTCCTAGTCCACATTTTGACTGAGAAAGAGAGTTTGAAACGTGTCAGCCTCTATAATGGAGTTTGCAAGGAGAAAGGGATTTTGGCATCTTTGGAGGGTGATGCTATGAATAGTATGTTCTTCAAGAGAAGTTCTTAAAGATTTAAGTATTTACAGGACATAAAGGACAGACAGGGAAGAGTTGGTGTACGGAATGACAGCCTATCCCTTCTCCTGTGTCCCAGTCCCTGGGATCTGCATAGCTCAGACCACATGGTGAGGAGAATAAAGATGGCAGATGAAATTAGGTTGCTAGTCTTTTGACCTCAGTAGAGGGATTATCCCAGATTATCTTGGAGTGGACATAATGTAATCATGAGAATTTTTCAAAGAGCGCAGCAGCAGAGACCAGATGGTGATATATTTTTGAATATTTGCTGCTAGAGATATAAAGTTGCTGGCATTGAGAATGAAGCCAAGGAATTCAGGTGGCCTTTAGAAATTGGAGATGTAAAAAAATATATTCCCCCAGTCACATTAGAATGGCATGCGTCCGTATTGACACCTTGATGTTAGCCCAGGAGACCTATGTCACACCTTCTACCTAAGGACTGTAACATTGTAAATTTCTGTAATTTTGCATCACCAGGTATGTGGTAAGTTGTTACAGCAGTGCTACAACCCTAAAACAGGGGAAAACACAATGGATATACAACAATAGGATAGACTGAATGTTTTAAACATTTCATCCACATATTATGAACATATTTGTGGTATTTTCCACAAAGTTTAGAAATATTGATGTTTATTCTCAAGTCTTTTCTTGACATTTAAAAATCTTTGTAACAATATCCAACACAATTTTTAGCATATAGAAGAGTATATCCCAAATGTTTAAAGAAGATATTAATAATAATATTTTATAAGTTTTCCCCAGCTGTGACACAGCTTAAAAATAAACCACTAGATGTACTTACCATGCAGGTGCATATATAATTTTATGAACAAGTTCTTTTCCAGGTGCTGAATAGCTTCAATGCTGTACATGATTAGAGATAATATGTGCAGTCTCCCAGATTCTCTAAACTACTGTCAGTATTAAAAGAAATAACACCCTGTTATCATAGCTTCATATTGTACTTGTGTTTATTCTTCTATTGAGAATGCCAGGAAGTAAATTTGCAATAACAGTATTTTACAATAAAATAAACACTATATTCACATTCAACAACATTTTACATCTTAAGAAAATCTTTTACAAATAGAGATCTATCACTGCAGACTTAGTTTAACCGTGTTTTGTCATTTTTCTTTTCACAGAATATATATCTGCCCTCTTCCCAAATTAGTTTATTCTTAATATAGTCTGGATAATTCTCAGGCACTAATTACATTCTAGCATGAGTTAAACTCCCTGCTCTATTTTTTACTTTCAGGAGAATTTTAATTGTCCATATGCTTCTTTAAGTATCAGTTTTCTCATTTTTATAATGGAGAGGATATTATAAAATGTATAGGATTTGGCAGTTTTCACATAGTAGGCAATTAATCAATTCTAGTACTTGTTTATTCTTATTAAGAACCTCATATTAATTTTTACATTTTCAGGCAAAACAAAGAAAAATGCACAAGTTTGATGGTTTAATACAAACATACTCTGTACCAAAATAATTGTTTTGAACAGGATGCTTTAAATACACTACAAATTTAAGTTAGAAAATGTGTCCCTTAATTGGTATATATCTCTTCTTATTTGTTTGTATTTGAATGAATGGAGAAATGCTCTAGGGTAAGTATAGACCTCACGGAATTTCCTGAGCACTTTACTTGGTGCCTGAAACATGTAGTACGTACATTTTGGAGTTTGTAGCTGAAAACCGAATCCAAAGGAAAGTTTCCTTAGCTAACAAAGGAAAGGCAAAAAGTAAGGCAACGATGGAAAAAGTTTTGCAAATTTACAATACATAACGTATGCTTTTGTTTACATACACATATGCATTTAGAAATGTGTGATCTAATTAAAATAAATCAAACCAAACTACTTTTTTTGACACTGCATCATCACTGGCTTTGGACTTCCATTATCCCACTAAGAGCAGTGGTCGTTGGGAACAAATTTAATTCCAAATATATTTTTGATCAAGTGTGAATATGAAACTTAAAAAAATACTACTATTATTACTATTGATAATTGCAATCATAGCACAGGCATTCAGTATTTTTACATCATTGCAACAAAGGCGGCTCATATAACTGACAACAGGCTAGCAGTTAAAACTGTACTAATGCAGTTTTAAAAGTCTAATAATATTTCTATTACAAAACAAATGTTCTCATCAATTCATAATTCAGTCATAGAGTACCAGCATCAACTTATTTCTACCACAAATGTTTTGTAATAACGATAATTTAAAATGTATTTTATTTATTGTACTTCTAAGATGTCTCAAAGAAATATCAGGGTTTGTGCCCACTGCAACATTATCTGCAATAGTAAAAACATTCCTGGCATATCATTATGAGAAAATAAGAGATTTCAAAACAATTATTGTAACAGGATCCCAGTGAAGGACAAGAGATCATAATTGTGAATGTTGAAAAATAAGTAGAAATGTATTTACATTAAAATGTTAATACTAGTTGATTTTGTAACATTTTTATTTTCCCTTGAAAAGTTATTTTTTAAAGTTGAGTTTTACAGTTGCTGGATTTGTAGAGGTGTCTACTCACACATTAGCTTTTATTTCTTCTATCCTGACTTCTGGCAGCATTTTCACTTATGACGTTTATCAGATGAGCTCCCTAGCATAATATGCATATACCAAAACACAGGTTTCAGAGCATGTTTTTATCACAGAATGCAACGCTCACATGAATTTCCTAAAAGGTGAAAGAAGTTTGCAATGATCGAACTACATGCTTCTCAATAAGATAATTAATCCATATATCTAAAATTGTAATACAACTTTAGGTGTTTCTCAAACTTGTTTGACTTTAAATTTTTCCTTGCATACTTTTATTATTATTATTTTCTAGGGAACATAAAATGTGATACTGCTGAGATTCTTCAGACATATTTATGAAATACATAAATTGGTAGTTAAAAATTATTTCTACTTAAGTTTATGACAACTAAATGACATTACTAATAAGTTGGTAATTAAGGTCGGACGTTTGCTTTATTAAAAATTACTTTCTAATGACAACTGTTTGATGCGTCCATTCTCAAATTTAATTTGGCTCTTAAAGTGCGCTTAGTTTTCTGAAGATAAATATTTGGGTGATTCCATGGATAATGGATAACTTTGTCCTAGAAATAAAGTACGGGATAGGTTTTACAAAACATAATGAGGAAAGTAATATGTTAAATAAATGATTTATTTAATGACATTTAACAATAATTTGTTAAATAATTGGTGAATGTTTTAAAACACACTTTCCCCACACACCCACTTATGTTTATGACTGACTTGCTAATTCTGTTCTATGTCCAGGCTGGTATTGTAATTATTTAAAATGGCTTTTTATAGGAGTGAAAACAGAATATAAGAGGGAAAAAATCTATTTCCTGACATGGAACCACCAAATTAAAGGCATAGATTTTAAGCTTCCTGCAGGCCAAATTTTATATCCTGATGTGCCAGGTTGATACTGAGCGATTTTCCTTACAAGGTCGATCCTTTCAAGGAAACTTCCATAATTAAAGAAAAAAAAACCTTCCTGAGTAACACCCATTTAAAGAGGTGAAGTCTTCCATATCCTTATGATTTGAACCTTCTTTTATTCCAGAGTTTGAATTGAATATGTGTTATTCTAAGTCGAAGATTATTTGTATTTGATTTAACACGTTAAAATTTGTTTGCCTTTGGCAAAAATGATGTGCCCTTATATGCAATAAGTATATTTATTTTTTCTTTGTATCTCAATCCAGTTTTAAACAAAAAAATCCAAATTAAATTATTGAACTAATGTTAATTCTTCTTTACTGAACTTCTTTTTGTATTTTGCTTTTCCTTTGTTAAGAAAAATTATCGAATTTGAAATAAAACAAGTAGGTGATCTTTCTTCCTTTCAATTCTTACACAGCTTTTAGGACCTCACAGCCTCATTCAAAATTAATTATACAGGAGAAAGCAACTATCCTTGACTTCAGTATGAATGTTTGATTAGAGCCCTGACAATGGTACACAGGTATACACATGTAAGCATTTAGATTTTTGTCTAGTAGAAAAGATAACCCCACATGTTACAAGTTATTGGCTTTATAATCAGTTTTGTTCCTCTTAGCCTATTTATTTCATTCAATTCTGATGATTGACTGTATAAACACTTAACTTTCAGTTTTCTTGTTGGTAAGCCTTATCATCCTACTGATTACCCCAGGAATTATTAAATTGATTGGAATCATTCACAGGTATTCATTTTAAAAATTATATTAAAATCACACTAACATTTTAACATGTGCATTTGAATGCCTTTTTACTTATGAATTTTTACATTTTATTCAAAGTTAGCTCATTGAATGAGTTTTGCTGGCTATTGAGGTGTTAAGCATTTCAGGTTTGATAAGATTTTCTATCTTTAAGAGTGGTTACCATGCTGTAAAATTTCTTTTATAGAAGCAAATATACCAGAGGACTAGTATATACTATATGACAGAACTATAGACTAAAAATACTATCGGGGCTATTTGTTAGTCATTCAGTACTTAATTTAGGACTACAGATCGTTTTAAAGTGATATCAGCACTACATCATTTAAAGGTTAGGTCCCTCTGGATGGTATGTGGTCCCCAAGTTCCCAGTGTCAAGAATGAGCTCTAGTCCTGAGTCTAGCCAATGACAAGAGTGATCACAAATACCAAACAGTCTTACACAAACTGTTTATCACATATATAAGAAAGAATGGATGTAAAGAAGGAAGTTAAAAAAGTGAAAGATGTTTCAGAGAGAGAGAGGAAAGAGTTAGTCTCCACAAGTGTGCTGACTAGTTTGGCCTGCCTGGTAGGAGTGGTCATTCTTTCCTGCCTTTTGGGGGAATTGACAGATTGGGGTTATATAACAGATTAAATAATAGGTTACATCACAGGGAGGTTATATCACAGTTTCCCATTCTAACCATGTATCTTCCCAGAAATCTTTGCCAAGCTTCTCCCATGCTAAGCTAAACACATGTTCATGAGTTCTAGGTTAGTTAAAGATAAGTAGGAATTCCTTTCTGTGAATGGTCCTGGGGGGAACAATTCCCGGCTGCAATTTGGTTCCTAGCTACAATTTAGTTCCAGTTCTCAACCCTTAGCCACTTCCTTACCACCTGTTTATCCTGTGCCAGACTAAACAATCCTTCTCATTTAATATGCTAGTTCTTAACAATTTTTGGTTAGTACCAAAAATAAAAATAAATAAAATATAATAGGAAGGCTGATAAGAAAATACATTTTTAAGTTTTTACTTTTTCTTTCTCTTACCTACCACAATGCCAAATAAACAAACATTCAAATTGAAATGATTGAAAATAGATCACTTTTTAACCCTAAGAAAGGCGGGAAACATAACTTTCCCTTAGAAGTGCTTATGGTTTTTGACATTGGATGGCTATGGGACAGAACCCCTGTTATTAACAACTTTATTTTCTTCTGTCATTTCCGATAATGACTTTATGGTTCTTGGCTTCTATTCTGATTTTTTATGCACTTTCTTGTTAGCTAATGTCTTGGTTGCTGAAGTCTTTTTTTACTTTGACCTTTATATTTGCCACTACCTCATTCAATTTTCCTCTAACATATTTCTCACTTGAAGGAGTAGAAACATTTCATTTCTACTCCCAATGCATTTTATTAGGCAGCAAAGAAGAGATGTATTTTGTTGAGGCTTAGGTATAAGATGTTTTAATTTTCTTCACTTCTGATTGTAGCCCTTTATGAGGTAGCCCATTTATTTAGAAAAAAATAGGTATAATTCTACATTTTGCTTCAAGCTGTCAAACTTCATATGGAACTCCCAAGATAAATAGGGCATAGTGATTCAAGATTTTTCAGAAGTATGGACTTGAAAGGAGTCAATTTGAAGAAGCGAGTATGTGGCAGGATGAGCATAGGACATCCTTGGCCAAATTTAGACTGAGGGATACGTTTATTCTTTATTCTTCCAGATGGCCTGTATAGGGGACTGGATTAGCTTGGCTTTACATCAGCAGTGGAGAAATAAAGAATTCCAGTTTCAAAGTAAGAAGGATCAGGTCATAGGAGATGCATCCAAAACTAACAGTTTCCTCCAATCAAGCATGTAAGAACACAAATGATTGCTTAAAAACGAGTTGCACCCTGAACTTCTCAAAGATGAACATTTCAAAAATCAAATCTCATGCTCTGAAGATAATTCTAGAGGTTACATTTATAGCAGTAGCTGTTGTACAGTTGGCTACAGTTTTAAGTGAAGAAGAAACGCTTTTTCACATGACTTCTAGTATTTTTGCTAAAACCAGTGTAATACTTTTAAAGTCACACCTAATTTTTATATGTACATTCATCTTTTTATCTATATTTCATCAAATCCTCATAGAATTTGTATATGTATCCTACATTTATTTTGTGGGGGTGGCTATAGTAGCATGAAGAGACAAAGTAACTAGAGAAAAGAGGAAAAAGTTAAAATGAAGAAAAGGTGAGAATAGAGGGAGAAAATTCTGGTATCTCAGGGATCTTCTCTCAACTTAGAATCTATTATATTATTTTTGTTTCAATTTTTTATTTCCTCATATTTTAGCACACTTTTTATTGTAAATATTGGTGGTATTTGCTTCATTTTTCTCTTCATTTTAAATATAATGGTTCATAATAGTATATGGTATTTTTATAGCCCTAATTGAAACCCATTACTATAAACCAACCTAAGTTCATTTGAAAATAATACTTAAGTGACAGATAAGGGGGCTTACCATCTTTTCTAGAAATACTACCATTGACTTTGTTGGTATAATCTAAAGGTAAAGCATCTACATGAAAAATTTTTCACTGATGATATGATAGAAACAGAATTTTAAAATTAATTGGCAGGAGATTGAAATCTTATCCATAACTAAAGATGCATATCTATTTTTCAGTCATAGAATAAAATAAGAGACTTGGAAACTATGGCAGGTTGTACAATTTTTCAAAACTGTTTCAGTACTTTAAAGGTCATGGTCCTTATCTTCAAAATAGAGGAAGTTAGCCAAACATGATAGACTTGGGAATCAATCAAGATTGCCACATACAAAAGAGGATTAGCCTGTGTGAGTTTCCTTGCCCAAACCTGATTTCATTAATAATTTTTACATCCAGGCTTCTGTCATATTTCTCTATCCTTTTCTAAGATCAGGGACATAATGACTAATTCCAGTTTGGCAAAGCCAGTATATTATGAGTTAAGTGTGTTTCCTGGCTGGAAGGGAAAACCCCTGGGAATAAGCATTGGGGAAGATTTTATGGGCAAAACTGAAATGTAAAGTTAAAGACTTTGGCTTGAACTCTGATGAGGAGTGCATCTCTAAATTTCAGTGGTACTTCATTAGATGTTACCCATGCTGGCTCTGAATCACTGAACTAGGGAGGTTAAAAGGAAAATAAAAGTTAATATTTGTATATACATTGAGTATAGAAAAAAAAAACTTAAGTTAGAACTGGTATATGGTGTTGTGTAGTCTGAACTAATAGACAAAGCACTCTTAAATATCACATTCTGAAGGAAGACTTATTGGATCACTTTGTTCATAGATGAGCTATGATGCTACTTTTATATAGGAGAATTTCCTTATGTGTAGGTGGTCCATGGCCTTAAAAAAAAAAAAAAAGCTTGAGGCTTTAATAAACAGCAAGGGTTCAGGTGTGATTAAAGCAAAATCCTATAGAAATGAGACAACTTTTTATATTCCCACGTTTAAGACCATAGGGTGGCAGAATAATTATTTGCTTTATTTTATTTTGTACTTCAGTTATGAGAGTATTAGATTCAATTCTAGTCCTACAAGAATGGAGTGGATTGATTGCAATGAATTTGAAATTTTTGAGATTAAAACTATAGAGGGACAAATCTTGAATTAAGAATAATTGGTCATTCACTTAGTGAATATTTTTTTTTAATAATTTTATTGAATCATAATTATGTACATTGGTGCAATCACAGGGCACGATTCATATACATTCAGAAATATTTTGATCATACTGTTACAGATATCCTTCATGGCATTTCCTTGATCACTATATA